>SKCR01028105.1:0-60471 GCA_019454045.1 Zanthoxylum bungeanum
GCCTCCTGCTAGCGCTAAGTTTAAGTCGTCAGCTAGACGTGTCTTCTTGAACGTTAGGCTAGATCTGAAAGTGTGACACTTTCTTTTTGTCGCTCAAATGATTCTCCCCAGTAGTGCTTGACACGCTTGTTTTTAACCTTAAAAGTTTTGTTAGCGTCAGGATCATGTATCTCAACGGCTCTATTTGGTAAAACTTGGTGATCACAAATGGACCTGACCACCGTGATTTTGGCTTCCATGGGAAGAATTTCACCCTTGATTTGTTTAACAGTACCTTCTGCCCTGGTTCCAGTTGTATGCGCACTAACTTTTCATCATGTCTTTTCTTGCCCTTTTCTTTGTACAATTTGGCATCCTCAAAAGGCTGATTGTGAAATTCCTCCAATTCGTTGAGTTGGTGGAACTTTTCTCTTCTGTTGCTTGTAGAGCAAGAATTGGCTCTTTCAGTACAAAAGATGATTTATCTTTAGGCTCCATAGGCAATTGACATGTTTTAAGTTTGTCAGTAGAACTTTGTCTTTCATCAGAGTTCTGAATGGTACTGTGTATCACATCGAGTTTGAAACATTCCTCTTTCTTTTCATCATCTGGGAAATTCATGGCCTTGAAAACATTGAATGTTACTTCTTGGTCATGTACCCTCATGGTTAATTCTCCTTTTTGTACATCAATAATGGTTCGACCTGTAGCCAAGAATGGTCTCCCAAGGATGATTGGTACGTCTGCATCTTCCTCCATATCAAGGACAATAAAATCTGCTGGGAAAATGAATTTGTCAACCTTGACCAGCACATCCTCAACTACACCTCTCGGAAATACGAGCGTTCTATCAGCAAGTTGTAGTGAGACTGAAGTTGGCATTGTTTCTCCAATCTGCAGTTTCCTGAAAATAGAAAAAGGCATCAAGTTAACACTCGCACCTAAATCACACAAAACCTTACCAAAGTTATGTTCTCCTATGACGCAAGGAACAGTGAAACTGCCAGGATCTTTCAACTTTGGGGAAGTTTCTCTGAATGATGGCACTGCATTCTTCTGTTAATGCTACTGTCTCATAATCTCCCAATCTCCGTTTTCGTGAAAGAATATCTTTCATGAATTTGGCATAGGTGGGCATTTGTTCCAACGCTTCTGCAAATGGAATGTTGATATGCAGCTTTTTGAAGATTCCAGGAACCGAGAAAACTGCTTGTCCAATTTGTTCTTCTGAAGACGTTGAGGAAAAGGTGGAGGTGGAGTGATCTGTTCTTTTTCCTTTGCTTCTTTTTCCTCCATCTGTTGCTTTGTTTCTTTTGGAACTTCCTCAGCAGTTGTTTTGGCTCCAACATCTTTGTTGATTTCAGTACCGCTTTTTAACATGATGGCATGACATTGCTCATTCCCCATGTTCCTTGGATTTGGCTCTGTGTTGCTAGGAAGGGTACCTGGCGGTCTGTAACTCTGAGCATTTGCCAGTTGTCCCATTTGATTCTCTAGTGCTTTGATAGAGGCTGAATGGCTTTGAAATATAGTGTCATATCTTGCTGCTTGAGAGTCATGTTTTTGCTTCCATCTTTTTCAAGTAGGTCAACACTTCTGTTATTCCTGATTCATTTTGCCTGCTCCTGGCCTTTGTTCTGTTGCTGGAATTCAGGTGGATAGTTCTGCTGTTGGCCTGAATTGTTGCTCCATGATAAATTAGGATGATTCCTCCACCCTGGGTTGTAGGTGTTGGAATATGAATTGTTCCCTTGTCTGTTGAAATTGTTGACATAATTCACCGTCTCTTCATGTTGGTTTGGTTCTGGTGCTCCTCCATATGGTGAACTTGTGGATCCAGCGATGTTCACAACTTGCGTGCTAAGTGTTTCTAGACATTTGCATATCTGATCCAGCCTGGTATTCACTGCTGAGTTTGCTCCAACTTCATAAATTCCTGCAATTCTTTGGATCATGCTCCTTTCTGTTGGCCACAAGGAATTATTGTTGGCCATTTCTTCGATTAGGTCCCAGGCTTGATCTTTCTTTTGCCATCAAGGCTTTCCGCAGCATCTGGCTTCCTCAAGCAGCATGTCATTGATTCTCATTATTCCAGAAAGTCCATTGTAGAAGGTCTGAACTTGTAGCCACTTTGGAATCTCATGGTGAGGACATTTCCGGAGTAAATCTTTGTACCTTTCCCAAGCTTCGCAGAGGGATTCTGAATTGTTGTACAAAGGATGTGATGTCATTCCTCAATTTTCCTGTTCTGGCTGGTGGAAAGTATTTGCAAGAAATTTGGTGGCTAAAGTGTTCCAAGTTGTGATAGAACCTGCTGGTAGTGAATGTAGCCAAGCTTTAGCTCTGTCCTTCAGGGAATATGGAAAAACTCGCAGTCTCATTGCTTCTTCTGATGCTCTGTTGTAGTTAAAAGTGCCGCAAACTTCCAGGAAGTTGCTGATGTGGGAATTAGGATCTTCAGTTGCATTCCCCCCGAACTGAACTGAGTGCTGAATCATCTGAATGCATGTTTTGATGTCACACGCATTTGCTGGTAAGGGAGGAAGTACAATACAGGAAATGAGTCTGTCAACCACCGGAATGGTTCTGTCTCGAATGGGAATTGGTGGTGCAACGTTCAAAGGTTCAGGTTCCATGTTGACTAAAGCTTCTTGGCCTTCTCGCCTTTCCCTTCTCAACTTTCTGATGGTTCTTTCAATTTCTGGGACAAGCGGTCGGAGTTCAAAGCTTCTGGTTCGTCTCATGAAGTTTCTGAGAACCTGAAACACAAGAAAACAAAACAATAAGTAAAAAGAAATTAGATACAAGTAACGTATCTAACCCCTAAACTAATAGTAAAAGATAAATAAGTCCCCGGCAACGGCGCCAAAAACTTGACCGGCGTAATCACACACGTATAACGCAAGCGCACGTATCGTTCAAGTAGTATAAAAATCGATCCACGAGGACTTAATATCTAATCTATTAATTTTATGAGGTCAAATGATTACTAGTATCTAAAAGGTTGTTTGATTGATTTGAAATGGTGACGATTCTAAATTTAAAAACAAGTAAATAACATTTTCGAAAGTAGATTTTAAGAAAATTTAAATTAAAAACTATCTAGGTTGTGATTTCTTCAATATCTTGATTCTTCAATATCATTAAAGATGAGTGGTATCTTAAAGTGGGTAATATATTGATTTATTAACCTGGAACACTAAATTATGTGTAAGCCTCTGTCGATGGTCAGACACAAATACCCAGTTTAACCCAATTGAATCATATGTCTATGTCAACCAAATTATCTGGATTCATTAAGTTTAAGTTCCAATTATGGCTACCCCCGCCCGACAGGTATATTCCTATCCTGTAAGGAAATCTATTAAAGGGTTATCTATCCTCAAGGAAGATCGTAGGCTATTGAGTCTAAAGCTGAAACCTAAAATCCCTATGTCTAGTTCATTTTAGATTTACCAGATCAATTTTATTAATGGCCAGTTAATGAAAAAGCATTAAGTTTAAGACTCAATAAATAAATCTTTATATTACCCAGCTATAATCTAACCCTTATAAATGGTGATATTGGATTTCATCACAACCCCAGATAACTAATTTAGTTACAACACATAACTAGGGCTAGTAAAAGCTTGAAAATAAAAGACATAAAGTAAAAATGCGGTAAAGTAAATACTGAAAAGTAAATTACAATAAAATAAAATGCTAAGGTAAAAGGAATTACTTTTACTACTACTAATTTAGATATCTCCCATAAAATAATATATAACTTGTGATTCTTTTTCCAACCAGCCATATAGGCGGTAACCTGATTAAGTCAAATTAAGTCCAACCAGCCATAAAGGCGAACCAAATTAAATTACCAACCGACCAATCTGGCGGTATCCTTTATTAGTCAGGTTTAAATCAGATTAAAATGAATTACCAACCGACCAATCTGGCGGTATCCTTTTTAAGTCAATATTTTAAATAGTGAATATATTATTTTTAAGGGAGATTAATCTAAATAGTAACAGTAAAAGAATTACCTTTCACCCTAGCTAAGGAAGTTACCTCCTCATTACTGAAAAGTAAAAACAGAAAAATTAAAGAAAGAAAAGTACTGTGCGTAAAAGTAAATTGCGGAAAGTAAAAACTGAAAAGTAAAGAAAATAAAGTGCGAAACTGAAAATTAATTACTGAAAACTAAAAATAAACAAATTAGATACAATCTTCTTATTTATTCATTAAGAATTTCAAAGAAGAAAGTATGAATTTTACAAATGAAATGGCTTGGTATTTATAGGCAAAAGTTTTGCACCATCAAATCATCAATCAATTTCTCCACCAAATCCATTATTAATTTCTCCACTAATTACTCCACCAAATCCATAATTGCTCCACTAATTTCTTATCTTGTTTGGTGGTGATTTGATAATTTTTATTAATTATTTATTAATTAATATTTTGCTTTGAAAATGATTGATAATGACTTTTAATAATTACACTCCACACACTTCTGGATGGTTCATCAATTTCGGTCATGAAATCATCAGAATTTGAAAATATGTTCTCTTTTAAAGTTGTAGATCTTTGAGTCTTCTTTAATCTGGAACTTGAATCAGCTCAATCCGATATCTGAGTAAATAGTTATGCCCAAAATACGACAGATGCGCAAAACTGGAATTTCCAAAACTGCACTTCGTTAAAAACGCCCTTTCAAGTTTCCAATCTCCAAAATTAATATATCAAGTCCAATAATTGCCCTTATTTGATCCACATTTCGTCCTAAATGATTTCATTGAGTCCCGATATTATTTTATCTGCAAAATAAAATAAAACATATCAAAACGTTCATCAAACCCGAGAAACTAAACAAAATATTAAGTAAAATGGGCGGTAAATATTGATATATTTTCCGCTCATCAATAGATTCAAAAGGCGCCTCGAGTAGTGCTTCGTATTCTGTCTCATTGTTAGAGGCCAATGTTGGACAATTATGACCCATATCATCACTATTTGTAAAAGACATTGTGTTTTTGTACAAATTAACTATGTGACAAAGGAAATTGTTTATTTATCATTTTGTAATTGGATTACTTGCATATATAAATGACAAAAGTCCATATGGTCAAACCGGATTAATAAGATATGAGACAGTATTGATCCACGAACGGTTTGATCATTAAATATCCATAGTCGTAGTATTATCGAGACTAGACATCGATAATGCGGAATAGACTAGTATTACACTTGTGCGCGTTTTGGAAGCTTAACGGCATAGTTCTCATATATTTAAGTATTTGATACTTATGCAAGTGTGATAAGAGGTTTTGTTAGCCATTGGAAGGGAACAGCTTCGCTCTGGATAGACCTCTCGGAGTCCCATTGGTATTATGACTATGTGTCTATGAGAATCCGAATCAGGGTAGGTGTATGTGATCTTTAACCTGAGACTTTCATCGCTAAAACTTGCGACAATCAGTCTACTTTGGTTTTGGTTGTCCGGAGCTTTAACAGGTTCTGTGTATGCCTCTGTTGGGTTTACCGAGAATCGTAGTGTATTGGGTGTGATGTCAAGATGGGAGTATGACTTCAATCATATGGAGATGATGGTCACACAAAATACGGTACTTGTACTCTTAAATGCTGCAGCTATCGGTATAATATGACTAGGTCATGATTATCCAATTTCAGAGACTAGTTACAAGGGATCCGATATATGCTTCGTACGGGGCAGACATAGAGCAAGCCCTAGGCCTAGCTTGTGACATCTGATGCTGGATCGTATTACGTAATACTTTGTAAACTATGCCTGATACAGGTTATATATTATTTGTTGAATATTTCTGGAGAATTGGGCAGGCACGGTGTTATGCTAGAAGCCAACCATGTCTTTTAAATCGGTGAGAACGTGGTACGAGGTAAGCACGTGTCGAATAGTCTGACAACCGCATTTACTGCCAACATATCCATGGATCTCTTGGGTCGCTCCTAAAGATTCACCAATGACATTTGACTCGAACAAAATTAATCTAGGATTAATTATGAGAGAGAAAATTAATCTGGAATTAATTACGGCAAGAATTTATCTGGGATTAAATTCGTCTAAAAGAGATAACGCGATTAATTTAGAATTAATGGATTCAATAATATATTGGATATATTAATTGAAATTGGATTTCAATGCGGAATTAAAATTGGATTTTAATTCGGGCAAACGAATTAATTCCAAATTAATTCGTAAGCGACTTTCCTAATAATTTATCTAGGCATTATTATTTAATTAAATTGGATTTAATTACGTCGAGACGGAAAAACCCGGGCCCAAAATGTGTTGTGTAAGCCAACTAAATTTGGAATTTAAAGTGGTGGGACCCACTTTAACTTACATCAACTTTTCAAAAGATGATGGAAGTGGTTGGCAATATTTATTGAACTTTGGAAGTAAACACACACACTTTTTGCAAGTGGACTATTCACTCATCCTATCCCTCTCTCTTTGTCGATTGTTATTCTTCTTGGAGGAGAAAATTTTCTTTCAAAATTTGAGAAAGCTAGCACTTAAAGGAGTTGAATGAGGTGATAGGGAAACTCACCAAGAGTTTGGAACTCAAATAAAAAGTTTGGAGCTTCTACATCCAAATAAATATTTGAAATTTTTCATTCGTTCAAAATGAGTATTTCCATAACTCCACTTGTTTAATTCACACTAGAATCATGTTTAGAGATCCTTGAATTTGAGGATTTTGCTTGGAGCATGTATTTTCCCAAATTTATTGGTTGATTATGGTTGGATGATGATAACTTAGAGTTATGCAAATTGGGTTTGTGAAAAAATGATTGGATCAAAATTTCCCTAATTATCTTACCCTGGCCGAAACATAGATTAGAAAATGCTCATGGTGATTTTTTGAAATTTGACAATTGGATATGTTAAATGCATGAAATAAATATTAATTGTTGATTTAATTGGATTGAAATCAAAATTGGGTGTTATTTCATGCAATTGTCGTGAGTTGAAGCATGTTGTAGAATTGATTTTGCTTCAATTTGTGTTGGACATGAATTGGAATATTAAGCATGATTAATTAGATTAATTAATGTTTTGGAAATATTAAATTAATTAATTAATTATGTTAATTGCACTTTAATTAGATTAATATGATATTTAGAATAATGTATTAATTTAATTCGTTGTATTAGGGCTAATGTGTTTGGTTAGGCCAAGTATGGTTTTGGATAATTGGATTGGATCCAATTAGGCCTAAAACCATTTCCATAAAGTCCAAAATATGACATTGAGCCTTTAATAATTTAACTGAGCCTAAATTGATATTTGGCATAGGGTGATTCCTAATTGGGCCTTGGCACTTTGGGTTTGATCCATAATGGCCAAAGCCCATGCCTAAAGAATTAATTGAAAGCCCATTGGACTTTAATTGAATTGGCATTGGATGCTAATGGGGCCTTTGAAACCCAATTGGATTGGATTTGGAATCCAAGTTTAAAAAGGCACTGTTAAAAGTGTAATTGTTTAATTTGGAATTAAACATGAATTAGTAATGCACACAATTTAAATTGGATTTAAAATTATAGTTCGATATAATTCAAGAATACGTACTCTGGGTATTTATCTTAAACGAATTGGATCGCGCAAATCAAATCGTTGTATGAACATTGGATGGTCAGTAATCAAAGATTAATTAATTGGATTAGATTGATTGACAACATGCTTTTTGTGAATATTTGGATGTTTTTGTATGAATAATGTATATCAGATGAATATTAGATGGATGAGGGCAATTTTGGAAATTGTTGTAAATATGATATTTATTAAATTGGACCTGCGTGTCCAGCCTTTCACCTCTTTATCTCTTTGTAATTCTCTTCTCACCAATTCCCCTGAATGTAAATGAGGTTTCTTTATGTATTATGTAATTGGGTAGAAGAATGTAAAGTGCTAGCGGGAGAGAGGAAAGAGAAAGATTTTTTCTAGGAATAAATTTGTATATATCCATCCGCATATCATTATTAATTTATCGCGCTTTATTATACTTTTAGAATGCATGTTTAAGGGTGTATGATGAGACTTAATCAAAGATAATAAATTGGTTGCCAATTTATGAAACTCAAGATCATTGCCAAGATTGACTTTGATTTGTTGGCCAAACTCAAGATCATTGTCCATCGCGGATGTGTTTGAACCATGAAAGCTTTGTTATACATCGCATGTCTTAAGCATTTGTGACTTGTTGGCCAGAGTCAAGGTCACTTCTGTACATCGACGTGGATTACGAAGCTTTCCCACTATCAATGGGTCGCGCTTAACTGGAATCATTAAGCTTGTTGAGCCAAAGCCAAGGCTTAGTTGATTCAGAGGAAATGGTTAGGATGGTATCTTGGATATATGTTTTGGACTTGGAGGTCCACCTACCGGATCTAGGAATTGGATAGGATCCAATTGATCTTATAGATCTACCTAGTTAAGTTTCATACAACTTGTTGGCCAAAGTCAAGGTTGTGTGTTTTTAACGGGATCCTAGCCCACTAGGAAACTAGGTTTCCGAGTACTCAATAGAGGGTTAGAGGCTTGCCGAAAAATAGTGGGAGGCCATTATTAAATTTGCAATTTCGTTTAATACACGCTCTTTTATTATTATTATTATTATTGTTATTATTATTATTATTATTATTATTATTATTATTATTATTATTATTATTATTATTATTATTATTATTATTATTTATTATATATATATATATTAGTTGGACTAATATCTTTTATTGCTTTCTTTGAACAATTAGACTGTACAAGACACTACTCCACTTGTAGTTGGTTATATAGTTGGACTATAGTAACTATTACATTTGAGTGTACCTGGTATCGTTGATTGGAAAGTTGAACTATTGTAATCGAGATGGCTGGAAAGATTAGTGTTAGAGACATAATCATAGGCGAGAATGTCTTTAACGGCTCTAATTTTCCAGATTGGGAGATGAATCTCATGATAGTCTTGGAAGCCGAGAAGTTACTCTATGTTATAAGACCATAGCATCACTATTTGTAAAAGACATTGTGTTTTTGTACAAATTAACTATGTGACAAAGGAAATTGCTATTTTATCATTTTATAATTGGATTACTTAGATATATAAATGATAAAAGTCCATATGGTCAAACTGGATTAATAAGATATGAAACAGTATTGATCCACGAATGGTTTGATCATTAAAATCCCTAGTCATAGTATTATCGAAACTGGACATCGATAATGGGAATAGACTAGTATTACACTTGTGCGCTTTATGGAAGCTTAACGGCATAGTTCTCGTATATTAAGTATTGGATACTTATGCAAGTGTGATAAAAGGTTCTGTTAGCCGTTGGACCGAGAACAGTTTCGCTCTAGATAGACCCCTCGGAGTCCCATTGTTATTATGACTATGTGTCTATGGGAATCCGAATCAGGGTAGGTGTATGTGATCTTTAACTTGAGACTTGCATCGCTAATACTTGCGACAATCAGTCTACTTTGGTTTTGGTCATCCGGAGCTTTAACAGGTTCTATGTATGCCTCTGCTGGGTTTACTGAGAATCGTAGTATAATGGGTGTGATGTCAAGATGGGAGTATCACTTCAGTCATATTGAGATGATTGTAACACAGGATACGGTACTGGTACTCTTAAATGTTGTAGTTATTGGGATAATATAATTAGGTCATGATTATCCAATTTCAGAGACTAGTTATGCAGGATTCGATATATGCTTCGTACGAGGCAGACACAGAGCAAGCCCTAAGCCTAACATGTGACATCTGATACTGGATCGTATTAAGCAATACTTTATATACTACACCTGATACAGATTATATATTCTTCGTTGAATATTTCTGGAGAATTGGATAGGCACGGTGCTTTGCTAGAAGCCAACCATGTCTTGTAAATCGGTGAGAACGTGGTACGGGGTACGCACGTGTCGGATAGTCGACAAATCATTTGCTACCAACATATCTCTTGGGTCGCTTCCCAAAAATTCACCAATGACATTTTACTCGAACAGAATTAACCTGGGATTAATTATGATAGAGAAAATTAATCTGATTTTAATTGCGTTAAGAATTTATCTGGGATTAAATTCGTCTAAAAGAGAGAACGCGATTAATTTAGAATTAATCGATTAAATAATATATCAGATATATTAATGAAATTGAATTTCAATGCAGAATTAAAATTGGATTTTAATTCGGCAAACGAATTAATTTAGAATTAATTTGTAAGCGACTTTCTTATAATTTGCTAGGCATTATTATTTAATTAACTTTGAATTAATTACGTCACGACGGAAAATTCGTTTAATCGAATTAAGCGAACCCGAGCAACACACACACTTTTTGCAAGTGAACTATTAACTCATCCTCTCCCTCTCTCTTTGCCGATTGTTGTTCTTCTTGGAGGAAAAAAATTTCTTTCAAAATTTGAGAAAGCTAGCACTTAAAGGAGTTGAATGAGGGAAACTCACCCAAGAGTTTGGAACTCAAATAAAATGCTTGGAGCTTGTACATCCAAATAATTTTTTGAAATTTCTCATCCGTTTAAAGTGAGTATTTTCGCAACTCCACTTGTTTAATTCACACTATAATCATGTTTAGAGATCTTTGGCATGTGTAGGACACACTAACAGCCAGGAATCGAAGCGAACTGCATACTGTACCTTGTGCTTTTCAGGGCTTATCAATAGAATGTATGCCATTGCTTTGCCCTCTATTGAGGATCCATCAACTTAAAGCTCCCAACAATGAGTGTCGCTTTTCTATTCAGGTTGTTCTTCAGGTATCTCATGAGGTCGTTCAGCTAGGGCCGTAAATTTGACAATGAAGTCAACTATGGCTTGGTCTTTTATTGTTAATGTGGCTTGTACTGGATCTCATACTGGGAAAGCTCTACGACCCATTTTTTTTTCTAGGTTTGCTTCGATGCCTCTCTAATTCACTATAAATCCCAAGAACTTTTAGAGGATACCATAACGAGCACTTAAGGGGGTTCAGTTTCATCCTGTATTCAGAATTCTAAAACGCGCATAGCTCTAGTCGGGCGACGACCTAACTCCAAGGACGCTAGGCGGGGCCTAGGCAATTAGTCGGGAAACAGTTAAAACTTAATATTTTCCAACATCATAAATAATTCAAATCATATAATTCAACCATCATATAGTAAAATATAACATCCAAACTCAATCAACCATATCAAACATCAAAATCCATGGTCAATCCATCAAACATCCTTTAATTAAGTTCAAAATTAGAGTTAATTAGTTCTGTTTAAGAACATGACTACACTCTGAATTAGAGGCGGCGGAAGAATAAGCCATGTCTATAAGAATAAATCAATTAATTTAATTAGTAATTACTACTAAATACTAATAGCTAATTAGTTATTAATTAATATGACCAAGTAATAATTAATTATTTAATATCACCATAACCCTAAAATTTATTTCCTTTAATCACATTTAAAATTTATGAACTAATTAAGTAACTTTCTAATATTTAATTAATTTTTAACTATTAACAAAAAAAATACTCAATAGCTTATGGCATGTGTCTCCTCCATCAATTGATCAATAATTGTCAGGGGGAAGCTGTCATTGGGGTATTTTTTGTTGAAGTTGGTGAAATCTACAAACGTCCTCCACTTCCCATTCTTCTTTACCAGTACGGGGTTGGCCAAACAAGTTGGGCAGTATGCTTCCCTAATGGACTTGTTGGCGAGGAGCCTATCAAGCTCCTCTTTTAGCGCGACGTAACACTCTGCATTCATCGACCTCATTTCCTCTCTCACTGGTTTGTGATCAGGGTCAATGTTCAAGCGGTGGGCCATGACCTTGGGGTCAATCCCCACCATGTCGTCGTGGGTCCATGTGAAGACGTCCTCATTCTCTTTTAGGAAACTAGGTAGTTGCTCCTTGACATCAGGCTTCATATTTCTCCCCACTTTCACACATCTGCTATGATCATCGCTATTAAGAGGGACATCCTTTAACTCTTCCATTATTAATATGTATTATTAATCATATTAATAATCATAACATATGTGATTTTATAATTGGACTATCCAATTATATATAATTTGCTATAGTATATCAAGCTAGCACGGGGACCAAATGGACCTACATTTCTGAGATCCAATAATCTTGGAATATTGATTAAACTTTTTAATTAAATATTATGAATTATTAATTTTAGGTTATTCCACCAAAATCCCAAAGTTGCATTCTCGTTGCCGTAAATATATTATATAATCTGAACTTCATCGTTGTTCATCAATATAGTCATTATATATGAATTGATCCTACACGCGTATCTTATAATTACAATCGGCTCTAATGTCCATTATACCCTCCAATTATTTTTACCTTAAGTATCATTGATTCTCTAATCAACGATTTATTCATAACTATTATGAATATTAATCTTTCTATTCGTAATAGGAAGACTTGAGCGCTCTAATCGTTCAAGTATCGAATCAACCCTTAAGGAAGATACTTCTCTACTTCTCTGAATGAGTGAATTCCATATACATGTAAAACGTCATCAGCTACATATCAAACTATGTCCCCAAAGTACGTAGTTATTGGTCGAGATTGCTACACTAGCCTCACATTTGTAAATCAAAAGACACGACTTGGCATGCAGGAGTTCGTAATACACTGAAGATTCAGATCACAACTTCCATGTGCCGCTGGCGGTCCTTTGAGCATCATTCCCATGTCTTTGCCTCGGTCACATAGTTTCATAGCACGCCCATGCTTGTTGTTGTTCGCCTCCTACACAGCCAGCCCCATTTTGAGCTGGAAATTTTTGCACACAATTACCGCGTGGATGTAACAACTTCCAAGTCATTCAAATCAGGCCATCCCAGCACTGCGTTGTACGCCGATGCGCAGTCAATCACTAGGAAGTCGGCTAGTGTGGTCGCAGACCTTCTGGGCTCGCCTAGAGGGATTGGGCTATCATCCTTTCATATTTATATCTTTTATCTCCTTTTAAAGGTTAGGATTAATCAAGATAAATCTAAGGGTCAAAATCTTGACAACACATTAATGAATTTGATCCAAAAGTTGGCTTGACTTTTGTGTTGGCAAAATAATGGTCATTAGATTTATTTGGACTAAATCATAACCATTAAAAGGAGATAAAGGAGATAATGTTAAAGGATAGTAGCCATCCCCGCCTAGAGTCAGGGGCAACGTGATCATACCCTTTGGTATCTCAAAGCCTCCTGTGAACCCATAAAGTGGTTCGGCTGCTCGGGTCCCAAATCCATCTGATCGTATGCGCTTTTGAAGAGCACATTCATCGAGCTTCCATCATTTATCATCACTCGTTGCATGATAATGTAATGCACTGCTACTTTGATGACAATGGCATCATTATGCGGCCAGTGTAACCGTTACTGCCTTGCTCACCGTCATCAACATGATTTCACGACGATTGTCGGTGAGAACGTCTGCAGCTACCCTCCGCAGTTTCGCGAACTCCATGTGACCTCCTATACTGCTGCACGCACCGGGGTTGATTCTAGGCCAACTGCTGTACAGTTCGCAGTACTTCACACATAGTGTTTTCCATCTCGTGTTGTCTCTCGATCCACGCTTGGAAGTCGCGGGGCTAACCCACATTGTCTCGCTCCATCTCTTGAGGCCCAAGCCCATCGTTTCTGCCCCTCCTGTTTTCTTTTGAAATTGGTATGGGCGCTTCGTCTTCTTTGACAGGCGAAGTTCTGCGGCTCGCATTGTTGTTCGAAACAGGGCCACTGTTTCCTCTTCTTCGCAAATTGGCCATCAAAACCTTCACAAATTGAGCTTCTTGTGGTAGTGGGTCTGTTTCAATTGATTGGGTTCACTCTGGCTATGAGCTCGTTTCTACCCATAACAGTTCACAAGTTGATCTCTTATAGCGTACATATTTCCACAAAAATGGAGTTGATTTTCTGGCTAGGTCTTTAGAAATTCAATGGCTGTTAGAGTTCTGTTGTGGATGAGGTGAGTGCGAGTAGTCACCCCATTGAATCCAAAAATATATTAAAATATGTCCTATCAATTAATAAAAAATCTGTTAATGAAATAAATTTTCCGCTAAAGCGAAAAGTATCTAACATTTTTTAAAAAAAATCAAAATTTGCCCCCACTTATGCTTCTAAGGTTCTTTTCTTTATAAAGTATTTAAAGTGTACTGGGAGGAAAATTATTCTTGAGCCCAAGAAGGGAACACTGCTGGGATGAGGCGGTTGAAGATATGTCTTTTTCTTTATTTCTTAATAAATAATAAGACGAAGAAAGAAGACTTGAATTTATGCATCTGTTTCTTATTACAAAAGATGGACATACAAAATTGTAAAATATTTGTGTCAAGTTAGGTTTAAATTTTTTTCAAGCATTATGGCATGTCTGTTCCTCTTTTGTATGGCAGTGTAATTTGAATTTTCTGTTCTACATTTTCTTCTTGTTCCTTTTTCCCCTGCCACATATAAATATTAGGATTGTTGGGCATGGCAGAGCAGTTTTGTCATTTTTTATGGGAGATGCTATTTTCACGGTGAATATGCAGTTGAAGGACTGGCCGTTGGAAACAGAGTGTACTGGATACGTTTCGATGAAGATTTTGCTGAGAAGGTAATTTGCTGTTTTCATTGTGTGCTGAGAAGGTAAATTTCGGTTTTCATTGTGTCACTAACATTGTAAAAAATACGTATTTTATTTGAGTTCCTAAAAATTATAGTATATATAGCTCTAACAAATACTTAATTGTGTTGTGTGGTCAGAAATTTAAATCTCCTATGCCTTTTGGTATCCAGTACAAGTTTCACCTCGAGTTACTATTTCTTATTTCTTAATTTTGTTTCCTTTTTTCTGTAGTTTCATAGAACTTGGATGGTAAGAATTTGTTGTTAACAAATAGCTTGCATTTGTGCTTCACTTTATCAATAATAATACACTAATATAGCTGGGATTCATAGTTTATATACAAGTGATGTGTCACCTATATTGTCACATGTGAGGTGATAGTCGACTTTATAATTCCTCATTAATGTGTTGATATTGTTATACCTGTCAATATATAAATGACTCTTCAGATACCTTGTCAGTTGGAATACAATTGCTTTATACTAGTCATGCCCAGGATAACTTATTTTTCCACCACAATTTCTTCTGCATTATCCTTGTATTATCTTCATTTGAACATAATACATCTGCACTAAATCTCAGAGGTTATGCGCTGTCAATAATTAAGTGTCTCTGTTTGCAGGTTGCTGTTGATTGTCTAGAGTGGATTGTTCCCTTTCATGTCTTCAAATCATTGGCAGAAGAGGTTTAAATATGTTTACTAAATTTTTTTTTTTCTTCCTTTGGATAAAATGGCTGTCTTTAGTTCCTCGACTATGAAATAGAGTTGGTTTGATTACTTTTTTTACTTCTATATTACACTTGAAGACATGTTTAGTGCAATTTAGCTAATGGGAAGCTTAAAATTGTTTGATAGTAAACAGTATTCATATTTTGCAGTATGATTTAGAGTTAGTTTTTGTGAAGAACTCGAATGAATTTGTGCACGAATACATGAAAAAAACCTGAATATGTGGGAGCTCATGCATAGACTTGGGTGATGGTAACCAAGATCCAAGTAAGTTTCATGCCCCGTGCTTCTTTTTTCCCACTTTCAACTTGTATCTTATTTTTGCAATAATGTTCGCGCGCACCCTTCCTGAGAAACTGCATCTTTCTAGTACTAATTTGTATTTTTGGGTCAATAAAATGAGTTACAGAGAGTGTGCTCTCTCAAAACGTGGCAGAAACAGCGTTTTAACACTAAATATATAAAAATTATCAATCTATTGAAGCAACCAAGGCACAAAACTATAATATTATCAGTTTGGCATCAAATTTTATTAAAAAAACACCCAAACAGGCACTTCCTGAGTTTGTGAGCTCGGCAAATTTACAAGTAGCTAGGCTAATTTAAACCCGCTTCAACAAAACCACCATAATCACCATCATGGCCAATCCAGTGAAAGCGGCTCCCACGGTTTTGTCAATTGGGAATGCTCCGGCATCAGAAGTCTTATCTGCTGCATTGAAATCAAAGAAGCTCTCAAGGTAGCCAGCAATATTGTTCACCATATCAACAACAGAGTTTTTGATTGTTCGAAGGAAATCCATAGGCGAACTTCCAGTGTCTGCAGATTGGCTTCCAGTGTCTCCACATTGGCTTGAATCAGATACCTGATCTTGAAGCATGTCATCTGAAACAAATTCCTTTAGTTCAGATCCATGCCAAGTAAGACCAGCTATGAGAGGGAGAATAAATCCACAACAAAATTTGAACTGTGCGCGAGAAAGGGTACTAAAAAAAAACTTACTGGTTTTCTGGGACTGGATGAAGTCTACAAGGGCGTCATTTTTCAATACAGCATTCCACACATTAGGGTCACACGCAATTGAAGCAACAACTGACTGGGAACAGAAACCAAAATTTAAAATCCCCAAAACAACTATATTTGTCAGATAACTTACATCTTCATTTAGACAAGGAAAATCAAATTAACAGATGATTCAAATCTCTGAACTGATGACAAATATAAGATGCAAAACTTCAACTATTAATACAACAATGAAGAGGATTAAACACTAATGAGACATACATGAGTATCTAATTCTGTTGAAACTACACAGGAGAGGGAGCTAAATCAAACCTGAGCGGCAGGACTTTCACTGAGCAATTTAAAAGCTTGAAAAGCAGGTTTGGGCACGGAAACTGCATTTGCAAGTAATGGCAAGCTGGAGCTGGACGCCTCACCAGATATTCCGGAGTTTAAAGATGACAGATAAACCCTAAAGATATACAGTTAATTAAAACCATAGAAGAAAATCAATTACCAGAGCCCAAAAAAAAAGAGAGGATAAAAGAACCAATTAGCATTTCTAGCACAAATGGTGAATTTAAAGGTGCTTTTATTAAAAAGCACTTTCAGAGACCCAAAACACTGGGTACTGGGATGTATTATTGTATTTCACATAGTGAAAAAACGCTTGGGAGTGCTTTCTTCCTAAACAAATACAAGAGGGAGCTTTTCAATAAAATAGTTTCAATAGGTTTGAGGGGAAGCGCTTCTGTTTAAAAGCACTTTGTACAAAAGCACTCCCTAAAAACTAATTGCACTGTCGTGATCATAACAACCAATCATTACCCAGAAATAATCTCACAACAAAAATCATAACCAAATTTTCAAATACTAAAATATATATGTGTGTGTGTCCAGAGAACAAAAATACACAAACAACAAAGATTTTAAAAAAAAAATGGAATTGCATACTTATCCAAGGCATCTTTGAGCTCAGCCGTGGCTTCCTTAGCCTCCTCAAGGCTCGGCGCGGGGCCAAAGACAACCCTAGGCATCGGCTCAGCCGGTTCCGCCAGTAAACCATCCACTCCTCCCGCAAATTCCCAGTCATCCACCATCTCCCACGTGGCCTTCTGCGCCTCCGTGGCGTCGCCACCGGAGACTTTCCCGCTCGATATGGTAGCCGCGACGGGACGCGAAAGGTTTCGCAGCGACTGCTGGGTCGGCGTCGCTGATGACATGCCGCCGCGGAAGCCACCGTTCAAAACGCCCATCCCCGCGACCTTACCGGCGGCTCTCATGGCTGCCCCACCTCCCATCGTTGGGAAAAAATAATAATTTTTATAAAAAAAGTCGAATTGTTTAGAGTGACTGAGGAAATTTTTGGCCAAATGCTTAGCAATTAAGATTTGTAATCACGAGTCACGACGTTCCATTTGATATAAGGAATCTCTTTTTTTTTATTATTCTTTATTCCATTTTCGTGTGGATAAAGTCTCCAGTTAAATATTCTGTGGCTTTGATTCTCTACGCATACTCATTGTACAGCTTCAATGTATGCTAGTGATATAATGCCACGTCATGATAAATGCACTGTATTATCATCATCAAACGGGTTTCATGGGCTCATTTTTCTGCTGCTGATGTAGAATATAACTGGATAAGGAACAGTGGTAGAGCGCGCTTTCGCGGCTCTTTAAGGAGAAAATCTTTGGTGCAACAGTGGTACCACTCATCCATGTAACAAACCAATCATCATTTGCCACGAGTGTTAAAAAGTCAAAAAATAACTAAAAAATAGGAAGAAAATTAAATATGTTATTTTTTAATTGGTTGGTGGTACCACGTCATCCATACCACTGTTGCACCAAGATTTACTCCTCTTTAAATATTGCCACGTCAAAAAGTTAGAGTCATGACTCATGACTCGTAAGGGACCCATTTGAAGGACGGTATCTTCGCATCTGTAATTTATTTTTTTAATTATTGGAAATTTCATCACCAAATTATATTTTTTGGGTTTAAATGAAACAGATAAAATTTTCGACTGTCTCAAATTCTTACAAGAAACTCACTCTATGAATTCGAATACATGACCCGAATCTCAGACCCTAAATCATACACCACGAAGCCACGCCCCTTACGGAATTCCCAACGGTAATATGTTAATGGGAAATTAGTAAAATTAGCCAACTTTATCATTTGTCAAAATAAACCACAACGTTTGGCGTTTGCAAAAATAGCCAACTTCTCTGAAGTAAACTTTTGAGAAGTTGTATTTTCCAAAGTTGGCACCAAAGTATTCGTAATTTTGGGAGATCCGAAATTCCAAAGTTTTAATAATTTTTTAATTATACTCAATAAAAGTTCGGAGATACGAAGTTCAAATTTCGCATCCCCGAAGTTACAACTTTGGATATCCGAAATTTTAAATGAATATGTAAATATCGAAGGTCTCCGAAGATTTAGAATATGACAAAAAATCTATGAGTTATCAGGAACTTCGGAAATCCGAACTATTCTCCAAACTACTTAGAAAATTCGAACTTGACTTAGGAAATCCGAACTAAACTTAGGAAATCTGAAGCTGGTTTTTATTTCTTATTTCTTCCAGACGAAGAGGCATTCACTCAATATCAGAATATATATAGACCACGACATATTGTTAGGGGTTCAAATTTTCAAGAATCTTTTTTCCTTTCAAACCCAATGTATTGTGATTGATGTATTTATTTTTCTTTTATTTTTTTTTTTGATTTGTCTAATTTTTATTTTTCTTGAGTTTTGCAGCATTTTTTTTCTTCTCTCTTTTTTTCAGAATCTTGCACCCCGGTTAAACAACGGACAACGGTACTCTGACTCTAAGTCGGTTTTTTTCTTTGTTTCCTAAAGTTACTAATACCCTACAATCAAGGCATGAAAGAAACTCTTGCAAAACTCCACAATCATTTTCCTTCTCTCCCTCAAAATGCTCTGATGAAAATTTACAAAGCACGCACCGATCCATGGTTTTCCCTAGTGATATTCTTTGGGTAATTAAAGTAATGGTTCGCTTGGTAGGTGAGTCATCTGAATCTTTCATTTCTTACATGTCTGGTTAGGGAAAAACATATATGCTAAGAAACGAAGAGCTAAACAATTAGGGGTTTGTTATAAATGTGCACGCTGGACGTGCAACACTCGTTGTTGTTCTTTAAGAATGATGTGTAACAATCGCGAAGATAAAATTCAATTCATTAGAGATGGCTTGAGTAAGGAGCCTTTATATGATATATCATTGACTCTTGAGAAGCATCCTAATGGACATGTTCATCGAGTAATTCGAAATTTGCATACACAATTTCAAAAAGAAAGACAACAATACAATCTCGAGAATTTGACTTAAAAGACCGTGTTTGCCAATTTATAAGAAAATTGGATGGGAAGTATATCATCGACCCATAGAAGGCGTTCAAGCCGTTACTGAACGTAAAACCAAAGGAAGATGTGAGTCACAATCACAACTACCAGTATATATTGTTTCAATTTATTGCTTTGATTTCCTTTCCTTTAAATTACTATTTTGATTTACTTTAGTTTATTGTTTTGATTTCCTTTACTTTAATTTTTGCCGACAGTATCTAAATTTTTTTACTTTCACGATCTATTTTACTGTTCATATGACCATTGTCATTTTGCAGGTACTAGTGCTTTTATTACTCACCATTTTCATGATCCATAAATACATCTCGTCATTTCTCTCTCGACACACCCAGATAAAAGAGTGAACAAAAATGGAGAAAAATTCAAGACAACGAGTCACTAATATCTGTGTGTTTTGTGGAACTAGCTTCGGAACTAAACCAAAATTTGTTGAAGCTGCAAAAGAATTGGGAAGAGTTATGGCGGAAAGAAACATGCACTTAATATATAGCGGTGGCAATCTTGGATTGATGAGATGTGTTTCAAAGGCCGTGCAAGAAGGTGGCAATCAAGTTTTAGGGATCATTCCAAAACCTTTGGCTTACAAAAACCTCATCAGAAAATCAAATAGAGAAAAATACATTATCTTGGGTATGTCTGAAAGACTACTAAAATGATTAATCATACTAACGCTTTTATTACTTTACCAGGGGGGCTAGACACATTGGATTAAATATTCATAGTTGCATCATGGGCGAACTTAAACATTCACCGAAAACTCATTGGACTACTCAATGTTGAACACTTTTTCGATTTTCTTTTAATATTTCTTAAGGATGCCAAAAGACTTGGGTTCGTTTCGAAACTGGTAAAAGATATTGTCTTAATTTTAAGAAAAACCGATAAATTAATTGACCAACTCTTAACTTATGAACCAAAAATCGACCTCATTGTTTCCAAGTTGAACTGGCTGATAACGATCGTGGCAAAAAGCGTATAGTGGAATTAATTGTAATTTTTCTTTTAAATAATCGTAGATTCAATTATCAATTCCACACTAACCAGGTGATGTTTTTGATGAGTGGTATTTATATCACTATTTCCCACTCATTTAACCTAATATTTTGTATAATTTCTTGAGTTTTGTGAATATTTTGATGTGTTTTGTGTTATTTTCTAGATAAATAAAGTTTCAGGACATTCTGGAGGTGATTTGGGCCAAAACAGTGAAAATTGGACGAAAAGGGCATTTTGGTAAATTCCCGCGTCGCGACGCCAAGACCTTCAGCGTCGCGACGCCTAAAGTGCGCCGAACAGTGCTAACGTACGCCGGGTCCACGAATCAGAATCTGAGAAAAGTTTGACTTTGCTAACGTGTGCCGTGCCACGTGTCACCATCACAGCCGATCTGCTAAGATGCGTCGTGCCACGTGTCAAAATCCTACGGTGCCGAAAGTCACCATCGCCACGTGTGCCACGTGTAACTCCACGTCATTGCCACGTCATCAGCCACATCACCAGGTTGACCAAGTCAAACTGCCACCTCACCGCCACGTCATCATTAGCCAATCAGGAAGTGCCACGTGTCGCAATCCTACGGTGCCGACAGTCTCTTTCCCACGTCACCGCCACGTCATCGCCACTTCAGCATCAATTATTGGCTATCTAATCCTTATCTGACACGTGGCGGATAAGAATCTCATCGACCAATCAGAAGCCGACACGTGTCATAATAATTGAAGCCCAACCACTTGCCACGTGTCACATGATCCAGAATCTACAACCGACGAACCAGAGCGTGCCACGTCGACAAAATCTGGCGTAGCGACGCCAAAGGCTCGCTGGAACCCTACCGAGGCCTATAAATAGAGCTTCAAATTTCAGTTTTAGATGTACCATTCTCTCTCATTTCTTTGATGTAAATAGAGAGTTTCTCTCTCTAGTGTCTTTAATTTAAGTTTTGTAATTAAATTTTAATTACTTTTTTGTAATAATAGTAATTTACTTTCTTTAATTTTTACAGTTTTTACTATTCACCATGAGGAGGTAACTTCCCCAGTTAGGGTGAAAGGTAATTCTTTTACTATTGCTATTTAGATTAATCTCCCTTAAAAATAATATATTCACTATTTAAAATTTGACTTAAAAAGGATACTGCTATATTGGTCGGTTGGTATTTTATTTTAATCTGGTTTAAACCTGACTAATCAAGGATACCGCCAGATTGGTCGGTTGTAATTTAATTTTGGTTCCGCCTTTATGGCTGGTTTATGGACAAATATTACCGCCTTAATGGCTGGTTGGACTTAATTTGACTTAATCAGGATACCGCCAGATTGGTTAGTTGGTAATATTATCACAAGTTTATATATTATTTTATGGGAGATATCTAAATTAGTAGTAGTAAAAGTAATTCCTTTTACCTTAGCATTTTATTTTATTGTAATTTACTTTTCATTATTTACTTTACCGCATTTTTACTTCATGTCTTTTATTTTCAAGTTTTTACCAGCTCTAGTTATGTGTTGTAACTAAATAAGTTATTAAGGTTACGATGAATTCTAATATCACCGGTTTATAAGGGGTTAGATTATAGTTTTGGTAATATAAAGATTTTTTTATTGAGTCTTAATCTTAATGCTTTTTAATTAATTGGCCATTAATAAAATTGATCAGGTAAACTAAAATGAACTAGATATAGGGATTTTAAGTTTAAGACCTTAGACTCAATAGCCCACGATCTTCCTTGAGGATAGATAACCCTTTAATAGATTTCCTTACATGATAGGAATATACATGTCGGCGGGGGTAGCCCTAATTGGAACTTAATCTTAATGAATCCACGTAATTTGGTTGGCATAGACATATGGTTCAATTGGGTTATACTGGATATTTGTAGTTGACCATCGGAAGAGGCTTTTACATAATTTAGTGTTTTTCAGGTTAATAAATCAATATATACCCAACTTTAAGATAATCACTTCACCTTTAAAATGATATTAAAAGAAATCACAACCCTAGATAGTTTTTAATATTGAATTTTTAAAAACCTACTTGTGGGACACAGAAACTGGACGACGCATGCTGTTCCAGGCTCGGGGGCCTAGTTGGGAGTACGGAGTAGACAACAGAGGACTAAACCGGAGATAAAAGGAGTCGCCACCCGGTGTGAACCAGGACAAAGATTTAAGGCCGCACTCACCCCTCGCAAGGGAAGACTGATGAGCGGAAAATATATCAATATTTACCGCCCCTTTTACTTAATATTTTGTTTAGTTTCTCGGGTTTGATGAACGTTTTGATATGTTTTATTTTATTTTGCAGATAAAATATATCGGGACTCAATGAAATCATTTAGGATGAAATTTGGGTCAATTGATGGCAATTATTGGACTTGATATTTTAATTTTGGAGATTGGAAACTTGAAAGGGCGTTTTGACGAAGTGCAGTTTTGGAAATTCCAGTTTTGTGCATCTGTCGTATTTTGGGCATAACTTTGTACTCAGATATCGGATTGAGCGGATTCAAGTTTCAGATTAAAGAAGACTCAAAGATCTACAACTTTGAAAGAGAAACTATTTTCCAATTCTGATGATTTCATGACCGAAATTGATGAACCATCCAGAAGTGTGTGGAGTGTAATTATTAAAAGTCATTATCAATCATTTTCAAAGCAAAATATTAATTAATTAATAATTAATAAAATTATCAAATCAACACCAAACAAGATAAGCAATTAGTGGAGCAATTATGGATTTGGTGGAGTAATTAGTGGAGAAATTAATAATGGATTTGGTGGAGAATTTGATGGATGATTTGATGGTGGCAAAATTTTGCCTATAAATACCAAGCCATTTCATTTGTAAAATTCATACTTTCTTCTTTGAAATTCTTAATGAATAAATAAGAAGATTGTATCTAGTTTAGTTATTTATAGTTTTTAGTAATTAATTTTCACTTTCGCACTTTCTTTTCTTTACTTTTCTGTTTTTACTTTCCGTAATTACTTTTACGCACAACATTTTCTTTCTTTACTTTTGCAGTTTTTATTTTTCAAGCAATGAGGAGATAATTCCCCTTTGCTGGGGTGAAAGGTAAAACTTTTATTATTAATATTTAGATTAATCTCCCTTAATTATAATATATAAACTAGTTAAAACCGGACTTAACGAGGATACCGCCATATTGGTCGGTTGGTATTATTTAAATTGGTTTTAACCTGACTAAATATGGATACCGCCTGATTGGTCGGTTGATAATTAATTATTAATTTGACTTAATCAGAATACCGTATGTATGGATGGTTGGTATTTATCACGCAAAGTTAATATATTATATTAAGGGAGATATCTAAAATAGTAGTAATAAAAGTTGATCCTCTAACCCCATCATTTTCTTTTATTGTACTTTTACTTTATTTACTTTTAGCAATTTACTTTCAATAATTTTCTTTTAATTTTTTTTTACTTTTTACTTTTTACTTTTTACTTTTACTTTTCACTTTTTTTACTTTTCAGCAATTTACTTTTCAATATTTAATTTTCAGTATTTACTTTATGTCTTTTATTTTATTTAAGTTTTTACTACCAGTAAATATGTGTCGTAACTAAGCCAGTTAACTGGGGTTGTGATGAATTTTAATATCACCGGTTTATAAGGGTTATTTTATAGTTTGGGTAATTTAAAGGTTTATTTATTAAGTCTTAAGCTTAATGCTTCTTGTTGTCTGATCACCAATAAGATTGATATGGTAAATCTAAAATGAACTAGACATAGGGATTTTAGGTTTCAGCCTTAGACTTAATAGCCCACGATCTTCCTTGAGGATAGATAACCCTTAATAGATTTCCTTACAGGATAGGAATATACCTGTCGGGCGGGGGTAGCCATAATTGGAACTTAAACTTAATGAATCCAGATAATTTGGTTGACATAGATATATGGTTCAATTGGGTTAAACTGGGTATTTGCGTCTGACCATCGACAGAGGCTTTTGCATAATTTAGTGTTCCAGGTTAGTAAACCGATTTATTACACAAACATAAAATAATCACTTCATCTTTTAAATGATATTAGAATGATTCACAACCCTAGATTTTTGTGTCTTTTGTTATTTTCCTTAGTATTTTCTTTTGTCTTTTTATTTATTTATTTATTGCGCAAAACTACATTCAATCAATCAAGCAATCAATTTCATTCTCCCTTTAATTAGATATTTGTAAATAAATAGATTCAATAATAATAACAACAGTAGGAATTAAGTCCTCGTGGGATCGATATTTTTATACTACTTGAACGATACGTGCGCTTGCGTTATACGTGTGTGTTTACGCCGGTCAAAGACCTCAAACCATTGGGTTCGGAATGGTCCCTTACTTATGCCACTTGTAATGTAAAGATTTATGCAATAATCCAACCAAGCCTATGACATATATTTCAAGTGCACCACAATCCTAAATTCACATGCTTAAAAGTAAAGTTTACATCTAACATACATGGAATCAAATCTTATTGCCAAATTCACATGCTTAACGATAGGCCTTTGCAACAACAAGCACATAACGTCATAAGAATTCAATCATTCATGTAAACATAAACACAAACAGTCATGGTAACATTTGCATGTAATATAAAGGAAATCAAAATGACAACAATAATGTAATAGGCGCATTATGCAAAGAAGCATATAAAATATGGTCAAAATAACCGCATGATAAATGAAATTAATACAAACACATAACTTGAAA
This sequence comes from Zanthoxylum bungeanum, assembly GCA_019454045.1. Taxonomy (NCBI): domain Eukaryota; kingdom Viridiplantae; phylum Streptophyta; class Magnoliopsida; order Sapindales; family Rutaceae; genus Zanthoxylum; species Zanthoxylum bungeanum. The sequence continues at coordinate 25,507 of SKCR01028105.1, forward strand.
AGATGAGAAAGACAAGAATTTAAATATGCCAATCCAAGATGCAATTTTACATTAAAGATGAACATGCCATAATGTGATGCTAAATGATGCAACTAACATGAGCACAACATGCACGTGAATACTTTTCCAAGTGGTACGTGGAATTGTATCCCAAGTACAGACCGCACTACCGTCCATTCGGAATCGGCTACGGAATTTACGTCTGGGTTTCCATCCGATATACCACAAGAAATAATGTCACAACATGGATGCATAAATTGTAATACATTAAGCCAAGACTAAGGTAGATGATGCAATTATATGGAATTTCATAATACATGCATGAATAAGGCAATGATGTACAAAAGAATCAGTGACATGACAAGAAGCGCGGCGAAGCATCGTGGTAAAGGATCTTATCCCCGTGAAACGGAGGGCCTTTAATCCGACTTACTAAGCCCATGCGCAATGAACACATAATATGCATAAAATAAGGGCATAATAACAAAGACAAGATATCGGACTTTGTATATCCGATTGAACACATCTCACGTCCAATCGAATATACGTCATCCGGCGCGGTGAAGCATCGTGGTAAGGATCTTATCCCCTGAAACGGAGGGCCTTTAATCCGACTTACTAAGCCCATGCACAATAAACACATAATATGCATAAATAAAGACAAAAGTAAACACAAAAATACTCGGCGCGGCGAAGCATCGTGGTAAGGATCTTATCCCCGTGAAACGGAGGGCCTTTAATCCGACTTACTAAGCCCATGCGCAATGAACATATAATATGCATAAAATAAAGGCATAATAATAAAGACAAGATATCGGACTTTGTATATCAGATTGAACACATCTCACGTCCAATCGAATATACGTCATCCGGTGCGGCGAAGTATCGTGGTAAGGATCTTATCCCCGTGAAACGGAGGGCCTTTAATCCGACTTACTAAGCCCATGCGCAATAAACACATAATATGCATAAATAAAGACAAAATTAACACAAAAATACTCGGCGCGGCGAAGCATCGTGGTAAGGATCTTATCCCCGTGAAACGGAGGGCCTTTAATCCGACTTACTAAGCCCATGCGCTTTTCTCATCATTACATAAATAAATAACGTGCAGAAAATTAAATGGCGGAATAATTAAACAACTCAAAATTAAACAAAAGAACATGCCGTCTACTCAAGTGGTACGTGGAGTTGTGGCCCGAGTACAGATCATACTACCGTCCATTCGGAATCGGCTATGAAATTTACGTCCGGGTTTCCATCCGATATACCTCAAGAGGCGACACGCCTTTCATTTTATCCAATGCCCACAACACACATCATATTTATAACACATACATATTTATCTACTCAAGGGCCGCAACATACATTTAAACATCATAATCATGCGAATAACGCTCAATGAATAGTAAAAACGAAACTGAAAACAAGTGTGAAAAATACCCTCAGGTCTAACCTTTTTTTGCCGACTTTCGGGCTTGCGTTTCGCGGAGATCGGAAGGGTAAAGCTCCTCAACTTTTCTGGTTCACTGGTCTAGCGTCTTAACTCACTGTTTTGGTGTTTTTGCTTGCTGCTGTTTGGTCTCCGATTTGCTGCTGTTTTCGCTGTATTTCTGCTCACTGTTTCAGCTCACTGTTTTGGTGTTTTAGGCTACTGTTTTTGATGTTTTTAAAGGCTTTAAGTGCAGATTTTTTGTGATATCTTAAGGATTAAAAGTGCAGTTTTTTTTGTCACTGGTTTGGGGTATTTAGGGGGCTGTTCGGGGACTGTTTGTGTAGGTCAATGTGCGTGGATGGTGGACTGAGTGATGGTGGCGTGAAGTTCTGGTTTGTGAAGGGCGTGAACAAGTTTATTCGTAGTGAGGGCTGTGAGGGTTTCTATCGTGGCTGCTGTTTGTGGCTCGTGTGGCTATCTAATCAATGGGCACTTGGTTTGTTTGTATTTTTATGTGAAGAGCCGTGTGTGTTGGCTAAATGGGAGGCAGTGGCTGATGAACGTGAGGTAATTAGGCAGGGCTGTTCTTGGTCAGAAGGTGCACTGAATGAGTGAATAAGAGAGGGTGGTCGAGAGGGGTTTAGGGTTTGTTGGCAGCGTGTATTAGTGTTTTGAGTGTGTTAATGGTCTGCATGTGCTGGTTCATGCAATAATAGTGGTATTGCTTTTGTTGTGGCTGTGAGCTGTGAAGGATTAGGCGTGTCGTTGGTTGCTAGAGGGACTATGAACGTGGTGGCTGGTGGCTTGCGCTGAGGTGGCGTGTGAATGAATTGCTTTGTGCTGATTTAATGGGGTAGCGTGTGTGAAGGTAAGGGGCAGTTCGTGGAGAGAATGGAGCGTGAGGGAGTAAGGTTGCTTTGTTGCTTTATATTAAGGGTTTGTCGGTGGGGCTTGTCTTTTGTTGTTTGATATTTGTTTGTTCAGTGAAGAGGATGAAGGGGAGTTGTGCGTGAAGGCTGTAATGAGAGAGATGAGTTAGGGTTTTGCAGTGCGATGTGTGAAGCCGAGAGAGAGAAGATGTGAGAGTCTATTGCTTTTGTTTGTTATGGGCGTGAAATGAGAGAGAGATCCTGGTTTTGATTTTGTGTGTTGTTTATATAGTTTATCAAATTAGGGTTTGCATGCATGGATTTTATTTTAGGAAAGAAATCAATTAATTAGGTGTATTGGTATTTGATTTTATGTTAGGCAAGGATATTGTATTTTTGGTGGGTGGTAATTTCATTAAATTGGTGATTAAATTATTAATTTGGAAATGATTTATGTAAATTAGGAATTTAATTAGATTTTGATTATATTTAATTTGTGTTAATTTAATTGGTTTTAATTACTTAGATTTAATTTTAAATTTAATTTGTGACACATATATCTAAATGTTTATTGGATATGATTTAATGAGCTTGGGCTAAGGTTAGGTGTATGTTAATTTAGTTAAGTCTTTGGGCTAAGTTTGTGTGGACTAGGTGTGCGTGGGCGGGTTTAGGTGTCTCGGGCCGAGCATAAATTTTAAAAACAAAAAACAACGAGTTACTTGAAGCCAAACTAGTGAACTTAATCCGTCAATGAGTCAATTCTTGACTATTCCCTTCCGATGTTCGTTTCTCGCGGTTTCCGTAACTTAAAAGGTAGTAGTCTCCAAATAAGACTCCTCATCGGGTTTCACATGCAAAAAATGCAAAGCCTACAGTCGCCCCCACTTTGATGGGACTTGTGTAATGTGCAACAGTGACAATCCTATCAAAGTTATGCGATGCATTTTCACTTACCTGGCTCGCCAGCTGCCACTTGACTTACCATGTGTTGAGTTGAGTTGATTTGGTGGTGAGGTGCTGCGACCCCTGGTTCATTCCCGAACCGTGCTCCATTTTTAGAGCGCCATTTACGGCATCTTTTGTGTGTGTGCTCCATTTTGGAGCGCCATTTCCGGCATCTGTGTGGGGTGCTCCATTTTGGAGTTCATTTTCGGCGTCTGCTATGTGTGCTCCATTTTGGGGCGCCATTTTCGGCATCTGTTGTGGTAGCGGTCCATTTCCGAACCGTGTTGTGCGAGAATATGGCTCATTTTTGAACCGTTATTTGATGAGATGGTCTTTGCCGCTACAAACCTGCGAACACAAAACAAACATTGCATGTATGTGATATGTATGCATATATGCATGGATATGTATGATATTCCGATGGGTTAGGCCTTCCTTGGTCCATTTCCGAACCGTGCTCCATTTTCGGAGTGCCATTTTTGGCGAGATGTGATAATGGTCCATTTCTGAACCGTTGCTCCATTTTCGGAGTGCCATTTTCGGCGAGATGTGATAATGGTCCATTTCCGAACCGTGCTCCATTTTCGGAGTGCCATTTTCGGCGAGATGAGATGATGGTCCATTTCGAACCGTGCTCCATTTTCGGAGCCAGTTTTCGGCGAGTGATGAGATGATGGTCCATTCGAACCGTGCTCCATTTTCGGAGTGCCATTTTCGGCGAGTGATAGTAGTCCATTTTCGAACCGATACTGATATGAGAGTGGTCCATTTTCGAACCGTTGCTGATGAGAGTGGTCCCTTTCGAACCGTTGCTGATGAGAGATAGTCCATTTCCGAACCATTACTGATATGAGAGTGGTCCCCGCCCCCAGAGTACTATACCCGGTAGAACTAATACTGAACCAATGTGGGCCTCGCCCCCAGAATGCCATACCCGGTAGAACTGATACTGAACTGATGAGGGCCTCGCCCTCCAGAATTCCATACCCGACAGAAACTGATGCTGATGTGGGTCTTGCCCCCAGACTGATACTTATATGGGCCTCGCCCCCAGACTGATACAGTGCTGTCGCTGTTTCTGATTGGTTTGTCTTTGCCGCTTTCTCTATTTCTGCTTCAAAACCTGTGAATACAAAGCAAAACAAACACAAAAGAATGCAAAGTATGTTACGTGTATGCATGCATGAATGAGTTTCCTATCCCGATGGGTTAGGTCTTCTGCCAATTCTTCCTCAGGCAAGTACTACTTCAACCTTTCCACTTTAATCGGCTCAGTGAACTCATTCTCTTCCAAGTCTGATAGTCTCACTGCCCATTTCTCAATTTCTGAATGACCATCATATCTTTTCTGCTTGCTGCTTTCGGGAATTCCCCGTGTTCTAAACATCACTGATTTCATAGTACCAAGGTTGAATGCTTTTCTCAAATATACTCATGTTGCCGGTTGAAAAGAGATTCAGGCAAGTAAGCAAAACAAACGTCTTTATTATCATTAAGAAAAGGTTCGAACGAAGAGACAAGATCAATGTCTTTATTAAAAATGCAGGATCAAATAAACTAGGAGGAATAACTTCATCATTCACCGCATTGCCTTCTTCATTGGCCTATGGTTCTCCACCGTTGTCATCCTTATTCCTATGAATGAAGCTGAGTGGTTGAGAGTTTGGAGGACAAGAGTTTCGGGTAGGCCAGAGTTGATCATGTAGTTGGGTAGGGGATTTCTGTGTGCGTTGGGTTGTTCTCTTTCTGAGTCAGGTATTTTGTGGGAGTCAATGAGGTTTTGGATCTCATGCCTAAGGCGGGTGCAACTATCAGTTTCGTGACCCCTTCTCCGATGGAAGTGACAATACAGGTTTAGGTCAAGGTTGGGTGGTACAGGGTTTGGAATTGGTTTAGCCTCTAAGGGTTCCAGAAGTCCTTGCGCCTTCAGCTTTTCAAACACCCTTGAAAGAGGCTTACCAAGGTTGGAAAATCGCCTGCTTTTGATGGCAGTGACCTCAGCGGTAGCGGGCTTGGTCCCTGAAGGTCCCTCAATATTCCTTCTATTATGGCCATAGAATCTGTTTTCAGCCTCTTCTTCCTCCATATCCATGACAGTTTCCCTCAACTGTCGAAAATCAAAAATCATCGAAGTCATCCTCCGCAGCTTACCATAAATGGAGCTTAGTATGTAGGGGTTGGTGCTCAGAGCGCCAATTCCCGTTGTATTTTGTTAAATACTTCTGTAAAACGTTATTATCAGTAATAATATATGCAGTTTCTATAATATAATCTAATCTTTTATATGGTAAAGACGTAATGACCTTAGAATGATTAGTCATGGTACAGTTGCAAAAGCGTCGCAACGGACATGAGTAGTATCATGACGTTGTCATTCTCCGACAGTTCCTGGTCAAGGTTTACACTACTTGGTCAGTATAGTAAACCCGCGTTGAGACCGGTACATGTCGTATACTGGAATATATGATTCCAATGGTTTCTCAATGAACCATTAGTCTTGGAGACTAGTATAGACGTGTAGGTGTTTATAGCGGATAAACACTGAACGACTCACCGAAGATTCTTAATGGATGGTACACCAGCGTCAATAAGAATCTTCTTGGGTTGAGTAGCACTTGTGATTCTTAGACTTGAGATGCCATTGTGGGCACATGAGACATCTTCTACACTTAGACGGCAGTCACGTCACCGATCTATTTAGATCAGACCTCCGCCTGTTCGTTGGGTGTAGATAGATCCTCAGGGTGTCTTATGTGTGTCAAGATAGGATCCGTCAGTTCTGTGTACCAGAGCATAGGTAGTCCATATGATTAGCAATCAGATAAAACCATGGGCCCGTGGTAAGTTTAGAAGCTAGTTCTAAACATTCTTTTTGAGATTGCTAATAGAATAGTCGACTGGATAGTCCCGATAGAGATTTGACGTTTACATCTATATCTCTGGGATTTATCCGGATACCTGTGACGGAGGAATTATACATTTGCGATGACCTCGACCTGTATGGTTTAGCGAGATTATCTGTGATCGTCATAATCTACGGGTGGATAGATTATGGACATGAAATTTGATTTCGTGACGGATATACCTGAACCTAGAGAGTCTCAATAATGAAACATACTCGTTGAGCACTAGAGCAACATAAATAAATAATATTGATTATTTATAAAGTCGTTTAAAGGTTAAACGCAAAATACATGCTAAAGAGACTAGATAGTCATTTGCTTAATTATTGTGTATTTACATTTAATACTTGATTAATTTAAATACACATTAATTAATAGTCAAAATGAGTTATTTGACTTTTATCCTAAATGAATATATGTTTTTATATTTAATGTAAATATTATACATATATTTAATATATTTGTATTTAATTAATTAATTAATTATTTAATTGTTAAATGATTAAATTAATTAAGATATAAATATTTTAAGTTAGGATATTTGAAGCTAATGATCATAGTTGCAATTGTTGACCAAAATAAATATCTATAAAGTTTTTAGATATTTATCAAGTTGACTAAATGCATTAGAAATGAAATTGAAATGAAAAATTTGGTATATACCTTTGATGTTGATTTCGGCAAAGGCCATCTTTGACAAGTATATATTGTTTTCATTTGCTTTTCATTTCATAATAACCTAATACACTTTATCACAAACAAAGTTCCATTGAAGAAAGGCAAAGAAAGAAAGTGAAGGAAGAAAGAAAAACCAAAAACAAGAAAAAGCTTGGATTTTGTAAGTTTCTTAAACTTACTATTAGAGAGGAATTTGTTCCTTATGATCTAGGCTATCTCTCATGAGTTTCTTAAGTTATTCTTTTCTTTATTTCTTGTGGTTTTTGATGATGGAAATTTGTTGAAAAGTGTTGAGCATGTATGATGAACAAAGAATGTAACTAGTGTAGTTATATGTATTCTTTTAAGGTTTATGAAACCATGTTGCTATTCTAGAGTTGTTGACCCACTCTTAAATGACCTAGATTTGATCTTGAGTTGTTTCATTGTGTTGAGACTTGAATTGGATGAAAGATTGATGATTGAAACATTTGATTTAATGTAATTAGCCTAATTTGTTCATTTTGTGGAAATTGAAAAATTAGGGTTTCTAACTAATTCCAAATTTGGGGGTTTTCATATATGTTGAGCATTTGGGTGTGTATATGATGCATGCAAAGTTTCATGTTGATTGGATTTCATTAAGATGAGTTTTGAAGCATGAAATGACCAAATGGTCAATGTTGCCCCAAATGGAGGCTCTCGGCCAAGATATGGAATTATGGGGATTTTGTGGTTTTTGGTGTTTTGATGTTTTGAACATGCTAAGTTCATCTTATAAATGATTTAGAATCATTCAAAATTGATTGGATCAATTTCGGACTAAAATGGACAAAATACCATATAAGGGTAATTTGGTAATTTCACTTGAATTTGATTCATTTGAAATTTTATTTCATTATTTGATTATTGGGTAATTAAATAAATATGTTTATTTAATTTCTCCGAGAAAAAGTTTTGAAATCTGAAAATCGGATTTTCACCGCTTCCGCTGCGTTACCGGATTCACCCCCTAAATAACCCCTTCATAGTACCCTTGATGATCATTTTGATCTGGTCTTTCTCAGAGGGCCTAGTCTGCATCTTCAGTAGCTGGCTTCTCCAGCGATCTACATACTCTTTGAAGCTCTCATCTGGCTTCTGCTTAGTGTTCTCCAGATCTCGGAGTGACAAATCAATCTCCAGGTCCGTAACATACTGCTTTAGGAAAGCATCAGCCAACTCCCTCCAATCTTCCTTTACTTGCTTGTCAAGGCTATGGTACCATACCACGGGTGCCCCTTCGAGCGACATCCCGAACATCTTTTGTACTTGGCTCTGAGACAGGCCAACTGAACTCATGACTGATACAAACTGACGGAGATGCACCCTCGGATCCCCATTCCATTGAACTTAGCCAAATCCGGCATCTTAAACTGCGCCAGCAACTGCTCCTCAAACGTCATTGTCTCATAATCTAGCAAATCTTCATTCTTACCCCTCATCTTGCGGGTAACGGATTCAACCTGATCCCTGAGTTTCTGTATCTCTGCCTGAGACCCCAATATTCTGCCCGCTGCATATTCTGCCATATCATCCAAAAGTGGGGACATCATCTCCCGATCTGACCGGAGGCACTTCCTGCCTTGCATTTTCTGAACTTCCCCCAGTACGAGACCCAGCTATACCAGCCACAGCAGTAGTCAATGCCTGTAACTGTTCAGTGATCTTTGCAAGACCGTTCTCTAACTGATCCATTCGGGACATCTCATTAACTGATTCACTCATGCTTCCAACTGTTCTTTTAGTGAGTCTGGTTCCTTCCCTAACCCAAACGGTATCTATGGTGTCTTTTTAAGACACAGAGGATGTTAACAAGGTATATGTATGCATGATGTGCATAAGAAGTATATAACATATATTAAATCAAGTAAAATTCTCAAACAAATCGGCCTATTATCATTTTAGAAGCTTTTGGGACAACTGTCATAAGAGTGGACCCGTCCCAGTTTAAATGGCCCAACGAGTTCATGTCTTATGGCAAAGAGCCCAACTAAATCCAAATGATAATATTCCAAACACAATCATAAAATGGCCCATTATTATTTAGAAGCCTTTTGGCCCAATCGTCATAAGATATGTTCTTGTCCCAGTTTAAATGGCCCAACAAGCCCATATCTCATGACAAAAGACCCAGATGGATTCAAATAGCAATGTTCCCAAACATAAGCATACAGGAAGATATTATAAACATAAAATAATAGCTTCTACCGTGTGGCCCACCATCATTTCAGAAGCTTTGGGCCTAATTGTCATAAGGTACGAACATGCCCCAGTTTAAATGGCCCAGCAAGTTCGCATTTTTGACAAAGAGTCCAATTCATCCAAATGATAATGGTCCTAAAGCACAAAGAAATATTTTTTATAGGCTATACAACCCGGTCTACACATGGGTTCGTGGGAGTATGGACAAAGGCTCTCATTGGCGAAGGATGGCCCACAACTAGGTCTCCCCAATCAAGGGTTCGAGCGACCAAGTGAGCACACCCTTTTTTATACACTAAGGTACGTGCCAATGAGCTATGGTGTGTGACGGACTGTCAAATGGATTTCCCGTTGTAGATTCCCTAGAGGGAAGGTGGAGCGAGGCTCACTTAAATACCCAAGCCTCTTAGGCTCTTATCGCTTGGTGTCAGGAATAAACAACGAGTCCTCCAAATTAGTCCATCACAATAGGCTATGAGTAGATGGCTATCTAGGTGCCTTCACAGCTTTTCCTTCTAGAAAGGTAGTGAGTGAAGGAAGACACCAAACCATTACCTAGCCTCAAAATGCCTTTGATCACAACCCTCATTTCACACATTTGTAGACACGGTTAATTAAAGCATAAATCTATACATTACAAGGCATTATTTCGGGGCCGATTCTCTATCCCCAGTGGAGTCGCCAGACTGTGGGACACAGAAACTGGACGACGCATGCCTGTTCCAGGCTCGGGGGCCTAGTTGGGAGTACGGAGTAGACAACAGAGGACTAAACGGAGAATAAGGGAGTCGCCACCCGGTATGAACCGGGACAAAGATTTAAGGCCGCACTCACCCCTCGCAAGGGAAGACCTCAAACCATTGGGTTCGGAATGGTCCCTTACTTATGCCACTTGTAATGTAAAGATTTATGCAATAATCCAACCAAGCCTCTGACATATATTTCCAAGTGCACCACAATCCTAAATTCACATGCTTAAAAGTAAAGTTTACATCTAACATACATGGAATCAAATCTTATTGCCAAATTCACATGCTTAACGGTAGGCCTTTGCAACAACAAGCACATAACGTCATAAGAATTCAATCATTCATGTAAACATAAACACAAACAGTCATGGTAACATTTGCATGTAATATAAAGGAAATCAAAATGACAACAAATAATGTAATAGGCGCATTATGCAAAGAAGCATATAAAATATGGTCAAAATAACCGCATGATAAATGAAATTAATACAAACACATAACTTGAAGAAGATGAAGAAAGACAAGAATTTAAATATGCCAATCCAAGATGCAATTTTACATTAAAGATGAACATGCCATAATGTGATGCTAAATGATGCAACTAACATGAGCACAAACATGCACGTGAATACTTTTCCAAGTGGTACGTGGAATTGTATCCCAAGTACAGACCGCACTACCGTCCATTCGGAATCGGCTACGGAATTTACGTCTGGGTTTCCATCCGATATACCACAAGAAATAATGTCACAACATGGATGCATAAATTGTAATACATTAAGCCAAGACTAAGGTAGATGATGCAATTATATGGAATTTCATAATACATGCATGAATAAGGCAATGATGTACAAAAGAATCAGTGACATGACAAGAAGCGCGGCGAAGCATCGTGGTAAAGGATCTTATCCCCGTGAAACGGAGGGCCTTTAATCCGACTTACTAAGCCCATGCGCAATGAACACATAATATGCATAAAATAAGGGCATAATAACAAAGACAAGATATCGGACTTTGTATATCCGATTGAACACATCTCACGTCCAATCGAATATACGTCATCCGGCGCGGCGAAGCATCGTGGTAAGGATCTTATCCCCGTGAAACATAGGGCCTTTAATCCGACTTACTAAGCCCATGCACAATAAACACATAATATGCATAAATAAAGACAAAAGTAAACACAAAAATACTCAGCGCGGCGAAGCATCGTGGTAAGGATCTTATCCCCGTGAAACGGAGGGCCTTTAATCCGACTTACTAAGCCCATGCGCAATGAACATATAATATGCATAAAATAAAGGCATAATAATAAATACAAGATATCGGACTTTGTATATCCGATTGAACACATCTCACGTCCAATCGAATATACGTCATCCGGCGCGGCGAAGCATCGTGGTAAGGGTCTTATCCCAGTGAAATGGAGGGCCTTTAATCCGACTTACTAAGCCCATGCGCAATAAACACATAATATGCATAAATAAATAAAAAAGTAAACACAAAAATACTCGGCGCGGCGAAGCATCGTGGTAAGGATCTTATCCCCGTGAAACGGAAGGCCTTTAATCCGACTTACTAAGCCCATGCGCTTTTCTCATCATTACATAAATAAATAACGTGCAGAAAATTAAATGGCGGAATAATTAAACAACTCAAAATTAAACAAAAGAACATGTCGTCTACTCAAGTGGTACGTGGAGTTGTGGCCCGAGTACAGATCATACTACCGTCCATTCGGAATCGGCTATGAAATTTACGTCCGGGTTTCCATCCGATATACCTCAAGAGGCGACACGCCTTTCATTTTATCCAATGCCCACAACACACATCATATTTATAACACATACATATTTATCTACTCAAGGGCCGCAACATACATTTAAACATCATAATCATGCGAATAACGCTCAATGAATAGTAAAAACGAAACTGAAAACAAGTGTGAAAAATACCCTCAGGTCTAACCTTTTTTTGCCGACTTTCGGGCTTGCGTTTCGCGGAGATCGGAAGGGTAAAGCTCCTCAACTTTTCTGGTTCACTGGTCTAGCGTCTTAACTCACTGTTTTGGTGTTTTGCTTGCTGTTTGGTCTCCGATTTGCTGCTGTTTTCGCTGTATTTCTGCTCACTGTTTCAGCTAACTGTTTTGGTGTTTTAGGCTACTGTTTTTGATGTTTTTAAAGGCTTTAAGTGCAGATTTTTTTGTGATATCTTAAGGATTAAAAGTGCAGTTTTTTTGTCACTGGTTTGGGGTATTTAGGGGGCTATTCGGGGACTGTTTGTGTAGGTCAATGTGCGTGGATGTGTGGACTGAGTGATGGTGGCGTGAAGTTTCTGGTTTGTGAAGGGCGTGAACAAGGTTTATTCGTAGTGAGGGCTGTGAGGGTTTCTATCGTGGCTGCTGTTTGTGGCTCGTGTGGCTATCTAATCAATGGGCACTTGGTTTGTTTGTATTTTTATGTGAAGAGCCGTGTGTGTTGGCTAAATGGGAGGCAGTGGCTGATGAACGTGAGGTAATTAGGCAGGGCTGTTCTTGGTCAGAAGGTGCACTGAATGAGTGAATAAGAGAGGGTGGTCGAGAGGGGTTTAGGGTTTGTTGGCAGCGTGTATTAGTGTTTTGAGTGTGTTAATGGTCTGCATGTGCTGGTTCATGCAATAATAGTGGCTATTGCTTTTGTTTGTGGCTGTGAGCTGTGAAGGATTAGGCGTGTCGTTGGTTGCTAGAGGGACTATGAACGTGGTGGCTGGTGGCTTGCGCTGAGTGTGGCGTGTGAATGAATTGCTTTGTGCTGATTTAATGGGGTAGCGTGTGTGAAGGTAAGGGGCAGTTCGTGGAGAGAATGGAGCGTGAGGGAGTAAGGGTTGCTTTGTTGCTTTATATTAAGGGTTTGTCGGTGGGGCTTGTCTTTTGTTGTTTGATATTTGTTTGTTCAGTGAAGAGGATGAAGGGGAGTTTGTGCGTGAAGGCTGTAATGAGAGAGATGAGTTAGGGTTTTGCAGTGCGATGTGTGAAGCCGAGAGAGAAGATGGGAGAGTCTATTGCTTTGTTTGTTATGGGCGTGAAATGAGAGAGAGATCCTGGTTTTGATTTTGTGTGTTGTTTATATAGTTTATCAAATTAGGGTTTGCATGCATGGATTTTATTTTAGGAAAGAAATCAATTAATTAGGTGTATTGGTATTTGATTTTAATTACTTAGGCAAGGATATTGTATTTTTGGTGGGTAATTTCATTAAATTGGTGATTAAATTATTAAATTTGGAAATGATTTATGTAAATTAGGAATTTAATTAGATTTTGATTATATTTAATTTGGAAGTGAATTATTAATTTTGGTATTTAATTTTAATTAAATATTAGTTTAATTTAGATTTAATTTAATTGGTATTTAATTTGTGTTGGATTTCAATTGGTTGATGACTTAATTAATATTTTATTTAGTTGGTATATCATTTAATTTAATTTAGTTATTTTAATTCCACTTTAATTCGTTTTAATTAAATTTGGTTTAATTTCAATTAATTAGTTATTTAATTTTGATTTAGTTATTTAATTTAATTTAATTTCAATTATTTTATTTAATTTGTGTTTAATTTAATTGGTTTTAATTTACTTAGATTTAATTTAAATTTAATTTGTGACACATATATTCTAAATGTTTATTGGATATGATTTAATGAGCTTGGGCTAAGGTTAGGTGTATGTTAATTTAGTTAAGTGTTTGGGCTAAGTTTGTGTGGACTAGGTGTGCGTGGGCCGGGTTTAGGTGTCTCGGGCCGAGCATAAATTTTAAAAACAGAAAACAAACGAGTTACTTGAAGCCAAACTAGTGAACTTAATCCGTCAATGAGTCAATTTTTGACTCTTCCCTTCCGATGTCTGTTTCCCGCGGTTTCCGTAACTTAAAAGGTAGTTGTCTCCAAATAAGACTCCTCATCGGGTTTCACATGCAAAAAATGCAATGCCTACACTACTTTCAACAATTTTATTTACTTGTTTTTAAATTTAGAATCGTCACCATTTCAAATCAATCAAACAACCTGTTAGATACTAGTAATCATTTGACCTGATAAAATTAATAGATTAGATATTAAGTCCTCGTGGGATCGATATTTTTATACTACTTGAACGATGCGTGCGCTTGCGTTATATGCGTGTGTAAGCACCGGTCAGTTTTCTAAACTTTACTTCTTACTATTCAGACATTGGGGACAAGGTCTCAATTTGGTTGCGGTGAGGGGATAGTTGACTAAATAGTTTTTGTTTTTATGTTTAATTGTTGTGTTTTTCTTTCAAAAAAATTTCATTTTTGTGTTGTTATTTTATGTAAAAAAAAAAAAAAAGTTTTTATTATGTTGTTATTTTGTGTGTAATAAAAAAAAATATTTTGTGTTGATTTTCTCTTATTCTTTTCAAAAAAAATTATACACAAACCAACAATAATTTTTTGACTAACCAAGTGAAATTATTGTTCTGAGATGGTAGTGTAAGGAGTTTTCGCTCCTGAGACGCATCTCAATGTTCATAACGAGTTATTTTTGTTCTTTTCTTTTTGAATCATTTAAATTTGTGAATTATCCATAATATTGATTAAATTTTATCTCCATATACTCATTTGACAGATATTATTAACATACAAGGTAACATATGATCGCGGGTTGTAATTGAAAATTTTGTAATATTCAGTTCTCTAATTTGATTAGAGTTAGCACCTAAAACCAGTGAAATTTGTGTTTTTATTCAAAAAAACTAATCATGATTTTACTTAGTAACTTGGCATCTTACCTCAGCAAGTAGTGATTGTTCGCGTAAAATGGTAGAGCTTGAGTTAGTTTTAAAAAAAAATGATAATAATCAAGTTTTTACTTAGTAACCGGACATCTTGCCTCAGTGGGCAGTGATTGTTTGTGTAAAACTGTTAGAGATATGCCCTATACCCAACTTGTGGATGGGCTATATGTACATGTATTTGTAATATTTTCATTAATTAATAAAATGGCAATCTTTATTATACGTGTCTTACATAACTTATATGAATTATCAACACTGTAATAAAGCCATTGGAGTAATAAGACGATGGCTTTCACGCCTTATGAGAATCATTACTCTTAAATGTTCCTAGTCATAATTTTGTGAATAATCTGGGCATTCACAAAGCGGAGAGACTAGCATGATGATATGATCTGCCCTTAAGTGGGGTAGCCGATTTCATAGGCTACTAGTGGAGATCCGTCCGCTTGGTGTATCACATGAATGCATGAGTTGTTCGTGTCCATCGAACTGACCACCGAAAGTTTTCATATGGAGTGTTTATCCTATGTGTCTGTGAGAACTTTCATGTATCGATTATATGACTAGTCCTTAGACTTGAGGTCTTTACAATCTTATGTGTGGATCAAATAACTTTGACATTCTCCTTCCCCGGTTCAAAAGATCCGGTCATAAGGGTATGATTGGGTCATTTGTTGAAACACATGAAGCTTGTAAAGATACAACAGAGAATCGTCACTCTTTCGGATAATATTTTCTTATAAGAGTAGTATTCCAGTTCGCGGGTTGATATGTGTGATCAGTGCTTAAGACTGTGGCCACAGCGGAAGAATCATGTGAGATTTTTGGGTTAGCACGATTCATGACAGTATCAACATCATACATTTGACCATATGGGTAGACACTTTCCGTACCCTAGGTCAATAGGTGTGGATACAGTGAGGCGAGAGACCGTATCATATGTAAAACGCATACAGAATGGGTATATATATCTTTCCTTCTCATTTGGGGGCCTTGGCATATTGCTATATGTCAACCTTGGTCATTGAAATCGAACTGATCGGAGGATAATTTATGTTCGATTAGATTATCACGATTCATTTCATGTCCAACTTTAGGGGAACCCAAAAGGTCACACACAACAAAGTCGAAATCAATGGTTAACAGTGCACAATACATATTTAACAGCATATATGATTATTGTAGGAATTGTTCATAAATGGTTCAATGTGTTTAATTATTGAACATATCATTTATGAGGTTCCATATTGGCTTAAGGATTGGTGAATGACGATTGGGGCACTTTGGGAATTGGAATAAATAAAAAAAAAAAAAGTTACTATTCACATGAATAGTAATGCGTGAATAGTAACTCCTGAATAGTAAATTTTTTTATTTTTTTTGTTATTTTTTTTGAATTCCAATTCGTGTTATAATCTCATTAAACAACTAAATTAAGATCCAATGGCTAATATTAAATTAATTTTTATCCCACATCGGATTCTTAATTAACTTTGTTGTCTTTGGAGCACTATATAAACCCAAAGAATTCTTCACAAATCTTTACACCAAACCTTTCATATCTTGAGTTTATATAAGTAAGCAACTCTAAATTTTAAGAGTAAGCCACTGATTTTGAGGATCCTTAAGTCTAATTGACTAGAGGAACCTCGAGTTAAAAGTTTTGAGGTATTTGCCTAGGCTAGCACCAAGGGCAAAATACATGTGCACTCAAGGCGTAGTCTTGCCGTTGAGTTTTGGCTTTGGTGTGTGCATCTTTGGAGGCCACACACTTGGGTGGCTATTTGGAACGTGGAAGAGCTTGCTGAGTTCGAGAAAAACTTGTAGATTTGAGGGAGGACTGGAGGAGTCTACGGTTCAAGTAAGTCCTTTTTTTTCTTTTTTTTAATTATAGTTCTTATGATAGTTATCATGTTTAGGTTTATGTTCTCTGCATGTTTTATGAGTTTTACGCTTAGAATATATAGTAACATGCCTAGGTGGTAGAATAATAAAAACAAATGGGTATTGGGCAAAGGGAAAGTGACACATAATTTTAATTTTTCCGCTGCGCACTCGCGGCCGCTTCCCAACAAAAACGACAGAGCTTGAGTTTGTAAGAAAAATGTGTGAATAAATTCGATATATCTAACTCGAGAAATTAAGTATGTATGAGTGTTTTAACACTTAGTACCCTAAGGCCAACTGGTATGGGAGTCACAGGCTAAAGCTCGTTACATCGGTTAAAGAGAAAGCTTAAGGAAATCGAACACTTCTTCTTTTTAACATTTGAGATCTGAGCAATTAAGTCTGTAGGGGTGTCTTAACACCTAGTGCTCTAAAGCCAACTGATTTGGGAGTCACTGACCCAAAGCTCGTTACAAGGATTGAAGATGTATTATTATTAAAAACAAGACTATTTTTTATTTATAAATAAATTCTAATTGCCAAAAGGTGTGAACTCTAATATAATTTTAGGAAAAAAATATTACTATCTTTTTAACAAGACTTGTGAAAATGTGGCCACAATGAATTGATTGATACTTTATTTTATCTGTGTATGGAAGAATGGTAAAAAATACATGAGAAATTACTTATTTGATTATTTAGAAAGAAACAAAATAATTATTAACTTGGATAAGAATTTATCTTTTTAAAGTTTTTCGCTTAAATTACTAGAGACTAGTAATAAACTGGTTGGGGGATGTGATGAATATTAAAAAATATACACTTAATAAAAGAGAAACTAATCATTTTATAGTTATAATTTCATTAATCCTCTTAATTTAGCACATTCGTAAAATAATAATTAAATTTATGTTTTATTTATTTATTGTGATTTTTATTTCTTATATAGGTAAAATAATATTTTGGATGCATAACTAGAAAAATGGACGTGACATTTGGAATTTGGAGGTCAAAAAACTTAAACGAGCATTCTAACAATGTTCAATTTTGGAAATTTTAACTTTGCGCAATTTTCGTATTATGGCAATAACTTCTTACTCCAATATCGGATTGAGGCGATTCTAGTTCCAGATGAAAGAAGACTTAAATATCTACAACTTTGATGTTGACAAGATTTTCTAATTTTAAGGCTTTCAAAACCGAAATTGACCAAAAATATAATGTGTGTTATATATAATTATCATTAAAAAATATATATATATATTTGGTGGAGGGTCACCATCCACCTAGGGGTGTGCATTAATCGGTTTTAACCGATTAACCGAACCGTTCCTACCCATTTTTTATTACGGTTCGGTTAATTCGGTTAAATCGGTTATTGCGGTTAAAATTTTTAACTTTTTCGGTTATTCGGTTCGGTTACGGTTATGAGATTCGTATAACCGAACCGACCGATTAACCGAAATTAAACTATATATATATATATATTAGCCCGTGCGAATCCTTTAATTTTTTAGAGTTAAGATAGTTTGCATGTAAACTATCAATTGGTTGTAGTTATATTGTTTTGATAATACTACCCGAAAATAAAATTGATAAAATTCAAATGACAAGCTACATTAATAGCTTGGTTTTGACTCTTTTTAATTTCTCTCAAGAATTTAAAGGTAAAAATACATAAAATTTCAAATGTGTAGATTTTTCATCGTGGTGGATTCGTGACACTTAAAATTTCTAACATGGCATGTTTGAAAGGAAATCTGAGGCCGTGACAATCAT
Source organism: Zanthoxylum bungeanum (assembly GCA_019454045.1). Lineage (NCBI taxonomy): Eukaryota > Viridiplantae > Streptophyta > Magnoliopsida > Sapindales > Rutaceae > Zanthoxylum > Zanthoxylum bungeanum. The sequence continues at coordinate 43,769 of SKCR01028105.1, forward strand.
CGAGTGTTTAAAAAATATTTATCTCGCATGTAATTAAATATAGATATATTTATTCAAATTGTTAGTTAGAATCGGTATTTTTAGAATCGGATTTGTGATCGAATTAGTGATCCAAAAAATTTAATGCGTCGGTGGTTCGACTGGTTGAAATGTTTCGAAAAAATCGGTAGAACCGACCTACATCATATATAATTTTATTAATTAAAAATTATAAAAAAATATTAAATTTTAATTTATTGGATTGGTTAATAACCGAATTAACCATAACCGACCGAAATATAATGGTTAATTGGTTAATGGTTATGTGTCATAAATTGGTTAAATCGGTCACACTTTTATTTAACCGAAAATTTCGGTTACGGTTAAAAAATCAAGGATTAACCGACCGAACCGACCGATGCACACCCCTACATCCACCTTTCGGTGGATGCTCCCTCCACCTACAATTGCTGAAAATTACCACTTTCAATTGTCAATAATTGCAGGCTGTAATTGTTTGCAATTGAGTCGAGCATCCTCTATAAATTAGAGCACTCTCATTTCTCATACTTTCTTTCAATTCTTTATAGAATTTGGGAGAGAATGTCATGTGTGTTTTAATTTTTTTTAAGCTTTCTTGTAATTTCTTTTTCTTTCAGTAGTAGAATTATGTGTGTTTTTATTCAAATTATGAGTATCTAATTTCATTTTATTGGGTAAATGGTGATGTTTTTAATATAAAAATATAGATTAATCTTTTTAATAAATAAAACCAGCCATATAAATTATATGGATGGTTTTATTTATTTGTCATAATTGAGTACCTGACTGGACTTGTTATAGAAAAATGTTATCACCGCCTTTATTTCCAATCATTTCAAACAAATCAAGTCTTTTTTTTTTCTCGAATTCTTATTTTATTTTACTAAATATATTCCCTGTAGATCAATCTCGGACTTACGGGTTATTTTATTATTTCGACACTCTTATACTTGGGAGTAAAGAATCACTTTGTGACTGTGTCAATATCCAGCCGGATGTATATTTTGGGATAAACATTCGCCCGAACATGGTCTTGCCCGTGATTTCAGTAATTGAAGATCTGCATACTAACTGACAGCTCGACGCATATCGGTCGGATATTTATTTGAAATATATGTCTGGCCGGACATCCATCAAACTTGTGATTCTTGTGATTGCCAATCTACATGTTCACTAATAGCTATCACATGTTCCGTCGGATTTAGGATTTTTAGGGTATATCCGGCTAGCCAGACATAGGTAATGTCTGGCCTGAATTTGGCTACTTTTTCGAATTCTCTAAAGTTCATTACTCTTCTGACATTAAACCTTACAACTTTTCCATACTTTCAAATGGTGCCTCATACGAGACTCATCATCGGGATATGCGTAAAAATACAATATCTACAGACCCACCAGCTATAATGTGCTTCCAGAACGAGACTTCATTCCTTCTTCCTTCCATCAGTGTTTAGTCTTCTAGAACCAAAAGGATGAAGATGGGGTAGTACACGTAGATAACAGACCATTCTCAGTGAAAATGGATTTTGCAGAATGCTATATATACGAAAGCAACTATAGATTTGTCAAAATGGTGAATGAAGTAGAAGATGCCACTGTCATAGCATAGAATAATGAGTTGTGTTCTTCCGAATTTCTAACAGACATATTCACACGAATGAGGCCAAACACTATGGCCTTTGGAAAGCTTGTGATTGGCCAAAAAATCAATAGAGCAAATGTTAGAAGCAAAAAACCTGAGGAACATGCCGCACTTGTGGCAATCAAAGCCAAATTTATGGCTCATCTTCAAGAAAAAGAATTAGAACTCTGTAAGCAAGCCACAATTTCGGTACAATATGTGAAGTACTAGATGGAAGAATAAGCTTGTACGATCGACTATCTTAAAGAAAATAGCTCCAAATAATGTATCGAAAACTGGGGGGATAAGTTGGATGAACGTCAGAAGATGGGCTTTGCAAAAGCACAAGGTCTATTAGAAAGAGTCAATCTTGGAAATGATGGGGGAAAATCGTCCTACGTACATCAGTAAAAGGTTGGATACAAAAGGTACAATAGGAAAATCATTTATATTTTAAAAGAATATAGAGATTTTTTTTTTTTGCATGGGAATATGAGGAAATGCCCGGCTTAAATAGAGACCTTGTAGATTACACACTACCTATTAAACCAAATTATAAACCTCATAAATAACCACATAGAAGGTTTAATCCAAATATCTTGCGAAATCAAAATATAAATTGAACGTTTATTAGAGGTAAAATTTATTAAAACGACCAGTTACGTAGAATTTTTATCTAATATCGTCTCAGTTATAAAAAAGAATGGCAAGTTATAGATATGTATCGACTTTAGAAATTTAAACTTAGCGACACCCAAAGATAAGTATCTTATGCCTACTGTAGATTCTTTGGTAGATTCAACTGCCGGATATTAAATATATTCCTTTATGGATGGATACTCATGATGATATTCATAAAACTGCCTTTAGATGTCTGGGGGCTTTAGGGTGTTTTGAGAGGGTAGTCGTACTTGGATCTCGACTTGTATGGTTCATCGTGGTTATCTTTGGTTGTCATTATTTTTGAATGAGCGAATTATGGACACGGAATGTGTACCATGACAGATATACCTGAATCTAGATAGTCTCACTAATAAAGTATACTCGTATAGCATTAGGGCAATTAATTACGAATAATATAGATTATTCGTAACGTTACAAATACCATAGTATTTTTTTATCTAATGTGTATATGTATATGATACATAATTTGATTAGATACACATTAAATCCAATTGAATTGTGACACATGTTAGTAAATAATTATTTCAATAATTAAAAGTTTTTTAATTTAATAATTATTTATTATAGAATATTATTGAAATATTTTGAAAAGCTTATAAGATAATTTTATAGATGACTAAATAATAACCATGTAATTATGTCAAATTTGACATCATTTTTAGCCATGTATTAAATTTATCAAAATGACCAAATTGCCATTCCTCTTTATGTAGCAAAATTCGATCATATTGGAAATAGGATGGAAATATATTTTCATTATTTATGTTTTGATTTTAAGCTTGAAAAGGTTAGAGATAGAGTAAAATTAGAGCTTTATTAGGATTTGATCAATCATCCAAATTAGAGAAAGTGGAAGAACAATTGGAAACAACCAAAGCTAAAATTGGAGAAATTAATATAATTTCTTATTTTATTTGATTGAAATTATTTTTTTTATGAACCGGTAAATCGATTAACGTGTAACCGCCGAAAGTGTTTTTGAAAATTTTGTCCTAAGTCTTATGCGTAATCACTCCCAATATTTGATATTAATGAGTGATTAAGAGAAAATACCCATAAATTAGAGGTATATGATACTAGTTAATTTATCCAGACTGTAAATATTTTAAAAATCAATTTCGTCCACTGACGCACTTCTGTTGTATTTACCCCAATAGTAACACCGTTAAGTCTCTATCTGCTCGATCATTAATTTTCTTCATATTTGTATTCCTATTAATTAATATGCATAAATGATTTTTCATATTGAATTTTTTCAACCAAAAGACTTATGGAATACAATCCCGAAGAATACAAATATTAGACCCAACCATATCGATTGATATATAAATCCCTTATATACATCCACCGGCCTCCATGAAGATTAGACCATACCTGAAGACACCATGAAAAGTTTCTAATATGTGTGGGATCAAAGCATGATAGATCACTCATAAGAAAATAACAGTGTTTAGGTCAAAGAACCATGAATACTGCGTAACTCGATAAGAATACCCATCAATGGTTTTATGGAATGTCTGTTGGGTATCTTGATAAGTCGTTTTAGTGCTTAGACTATTCTGAACACCTGATATCTATACGAACTTCTCGTAAATCTATAGTTCGCTAAGGTGAACCATCTGTCCCAACCAGATATAAACATATACCAGTCTTTTTGGTTTAACCATCGACTCGTGTCGGTAAACATAAGAGCATGAACAATAACTGAGAATATACTACAGAGTGAGACTCCTCAGCCTCCTCTTGTAACTCTTTATAACTGTCTTAAAATAATAAACATTCTCGGATTTTTATTGTAGTATACACAAGATGATAAAATGGAAGTATCTACGATGTGCATAAAAGAACAAGGTGTATACCATTTAAAAAGGACAATATATATATATATATATTGAAATTATTTAGTTGATATAATTTCTCAACTTATTGACATTAGATATATTAACATAGGGAAATCTATAAAAGTAGCCAAAAAAAAATTTAGCATTTGCAAAAATGAGTCCCAATATTTAGCGTTCGTAAAAATAACAACATTCTCTGAAATGAACTTCGAAGAAGTTGAATTCTCTGAAGTTTTACAGAACTAAGCGTCTACTTCGAAACTCCCAAATAATAATTTTGTATCTCAGAAGTTTTATTTTTTTGATTTTTTTTTTAATTTCAAACTTCAGACTTCGGACTTCGGAGATCCAAAGTTTAACTTCAGAATTCAGAGATCCAAAGTTTGACTTTAGAATTCAGAGATCCATAGTTTGACTTTGGATCTCCAAAGTTTTAAATTTTTTTCATTTTTCTATTTTTTTAATTTCAAACTTCAGAGATCCTAAATTCGACTTAGGATCTCCGAAGTCTTACTTAGGATATCCGAAATTGGAAAAATATATATATAACCAGACATTCCACATAAAACAACAAATCATTTTTTGCCATTCGAAGTTTCTTTATTTTCTCCTAAGTTTCAACATATTCTCTTAAGTCTAAAATGGAATAAATACCTATAACTTTCTATACTGAGGGGTCTTGGGAGAAATTAGATAATGATAGCGATGAATATAAGAGAGAATATATTTTTTTAGAGCCAGTTGATGCACACATAACTTATGAGCAGTTAGTGGAAACGTTGTACATTCAGATGCAGAGAAGTCAGATGTAGTACAAAGTCAGCATGAAAATTTTAATTTCATCGTATTCAACACGACATATAATTATTGAAATCAGTAGTCAAAATAACTGGAAGTGGTTTTTAAATTTCCACTCAAATTACATTCGACAAGATAGTGTCCTATCAAAAATAGTTAATTATAAATCAAAATCACATATATAATGAGTAGTTAAAGAAATATTTATGTAATAATTAGTAGTTAAGGAAATTTATATGTAAAAATCATATATATAAATAAAAATATTTAAATATACATCAAAATAAAAAATAAAAGGATAAACTACAAATCATCAAAGTCAATTATGTTAAGTACATTATCAGGCTCATGATCTCTTTCAACTATCATCCTCCTCAGGACATTAGTCCTCAGGTTGATCCTCCATTCTCTTCTAGCGATCCTCCATAGTCTTCTACCGCTCATCGATCCTCATTTGAGCCTCATCAATCGAAATCACATGGTCACGTAACAAACTGACTAAAGGATCACCAGCTACAGGATGCGAAACGTGAGATGGGTCAGTATCATCTGAGCCTACTGGATGGTGACGGGGAAGAGGAGGAGGAGGACCTCTGACGGTTGGTTCTATGTAGCACAGTGACCTATCATACAGATAAATGAAAGAATTAGATGAATGAATCACTATCAATTTTTTAATGAAAATATATAAGTCATTTCGTTATATATGTCATGAAAACATCTCCTACATTTGTGCATTAAAGACTTATATGTCGCATGAATCCCTGATTAATGATGGTCGGATGCTCAAAGGATACCACATTGTCATCCAAATTCAACTAGAAATGATGAACGAGTTGGGTGATGACCACAAGGCACGATGATCAATTGAATAAAAACCTCTATATGCATGTCTCTGTTTCAAGGAATGTAATCGTCCATAATAAAACACTCCATGTTTTCGCTCCGTGAGTCTCGATCCCAATACCTTACCCGTGACAGCTCTCTGATCAAGCCAAGTTTTGAACTACCAGTTATCATGGGGGCCAAACTTCATATCCTCCATAATTGGAGACCCTAATACCTCACATATCAGGTTAGATATAATATCCCGAACAACCAAGTAGAAAACTGAAAAGGGTATCTCTGGATCGATTCTCGGTCAATGTTACTGATGAACATTCAATATAATCTTCCATAATATGAGGCATCTAGAGTAAATAAGTTGTCTCGTCCATCTGTTGTTGTAGGTCGGTATGCCCATATCTAGCAATATCTTATATATCTAGACCAGGCCATGGTTTCAATTTGAAACTGAATCGGAACCAGAATTATTCGGTTTGGTTAGGGTTCGCCTCTAGCCGAACCGAACAGAACCGGACTGTTCCAGCGATTCTACGGTTCCAATCGGAACCGTTTGGTTCCAGTTGGAACTGTAGAAGCCCAACGGCTAGTAGCCATTGGGCTGGCAGGGAGCATCAGCTCTCTGCCCTAAAAAAACAATTAATTTTTTTTTTTATAATTACTATATTATCCTTAATAATATTAATAAAACAGCTCGTTTTAGGGGCATTTTAGGTATCACAAAAATAATCCAAAAATGTATAAATATCGGTCATTTTTTCATTTTTCCACACACCAATTCTCAATTCTCTCAATTTCTACAATTATCTCATTCTCAATTCTCTCAACTAAAATTTTCATTCTCAATTCTCTCATTCTTTAATATTTCTTTAACAAAAAATGAAAAGCTCATCTGAGAACACTATGTCGAATGTGTCAACCCAAGAGAGCGGCCCTAGTATCAGTACATAGAGAAGAGAAGTTAAGTCTCGATTATCCGATATTTTCAAAATTCATTTTCATTTAGTCGAGACTAAAAATGAAGGTCCAAGAGCAATATGCAACTACTGTGGGGTATCATACAAATTTACTGGTGGATATGGCAATATGAACAAGCACTTGGATATACATCATGCCGCTGAAATTGGACTTGATACAACATAAACTCAAATGGCCAGGTACGCATCATCTAGTAGATGTACGAGTTCTTTAGATTTATTTAAATATTCTGATGCTAAAAATAGAGAAGAATTTGCTAAATTTACTTGTATGGCACATCTTTCTTTAAGTTTTGGTGTTACGTTCAGAATGCCTTAAATCATGATGCTTGTAGAATGACTAGAAATATAACAAAACGTCGAATTTCTAAATTATATAAAGATGATACAATTATTTTAAATGAAATATTTAAAAATATTAAAGGTCATTTTTCTATTTGTTCTGATATTTGGAGTGATCATTGGCAAACACACTCATACATGTGTGTGACTTTTCATTGGATTGATACATCATGGAACATGCAAAAATGACTTATTGCATTTAGAGTTTTTGATAAGCAACATATTGTACAAAATATTTATAGAATGATGAAAGTAATTTTTGATGAATTTGGTTTATTAGGAAAATTTTAAACAATTGGTTTTGACAATACATCTGCAAATACTGTATCAATTAGAGATTTAAAAAAAATATGCCAACTAAATTTGGGGGGTCGATTTTTTCATGTTTTTTGCACATGACATGTCCTTAATTTATGTGTTCAATATGGTCTGACTTATTTAGCACCTTTCATTGATCCTATTAATATTGCACTTAATTGTATTTGGTCATATTCTCAAGTTATGAGAGAATTGGCCAAGTTTTGTAAATTAAATAGTGTTAAAGCGATAAAATTTCAAAAGATGTTCCAACACGTTGGAATTCAACTTATTTTCTTTTATGTCAAGCTTTACAGTACAAAGATGTATTATGTAGTTTTTTTTCTCACATGTTCAACATATCACACTTTTTCATAGTCAATTGGATATTTGTGAAAAATATTTAGAAAATTTAAAAGTTTTTAATGACGCTATACATGTTTTTAGTGGAGTTTTATCATCATACAACACATTTATTTCTTATTAAAAGTTTGAATATTGTTGGTACTCTATATGAGCATGCTGAAAGTTTTGATCCTAATGATATTGTTTTAATTGAAGCTATTGATGTTATGAAAACAAAATGGTTGAATTATTTAAAGATATTTCATTACTTTATCTTATTGCCACATTTTTGATCCTAGATTTAAATTAGAAAGTTTGAATAATGTCTTACAAGCTTACTATGAATATTTTAATATAGATAATGAAATTAATATTACAAGAATAGAGATAGAATAAAAATTGATTTAATAGATTTATTAATGATTATGTTAGTAGATATAACTTGCAATCAGTAGGACAATCTAATAGTAGCGAACCCGTAATACCTTCAAGAATTAGCGTAGGTGATCATTGGTTACTACAATGAAATAAAAAACATAGGGATAATACGATTAACAATTCGGAATTAGATAATTATTTATTTACCAATTTCGAGTTTCCTATTGAAAGTTTAGTGAGTAAAAATTTCAAGTACTTGACTGGTAGAACTGACATCAAAATGTCTTCATGTATTATCAATTATTGCTAAAGAGATGCTCGCAACACTTGTTTCCACTGTTGCGTTTGAGCAAGCCTTCAACTTAGGAGACAATATTTTGGAAGCGAGAAGGTCTTCATTACATCCAAGCACTTTAAAAGCAACAATATGTGTGGATGATTGGACTCGAACTGATATGAGGCTACAAGAATATGTCTCCGATAACTTTGAAGACTTGTTCGACAATGCATGTGCAAGTGCAAGCGGAACGAGAGCTGAATGATCAACATGCACTGATAATGATGATGATTGATCAGTAAGTAATTGTAAATTATATGGGGAATTATCTTAAAAATGTAATGGATCTACATGAGCTTTGATTCCTCTCACCCCTAGATGATACATAGACAACTTCAGTTTTAAAAAATTTAAGTACAATCTCTTTAAATTTATTTTTAATTTAATGTAATCTAAATTCAAATTCATAATTAAATAATTTTTTAATCTCATTTTTTAAAATCATTATAAAAATAAAAAAATACAGGGAACCGGAATCGAACCGAACGGTAATCGGCCGGTTCGGTTCCGGTGGCCACTTCTATCTATTATCCAGCCGAATTTTGCGGTGGCGGGCCGGACATAGGTGATGTATGGCCTGGGCTTGGCTATTTTTCCAAATTCTCTAGAGTTTTTTTCCCTTTCGGTATTTAACCTTGCAACTTTCTAAATTTTCAAGTGGTACCCCATATACGAGACTCATCATTGGGTTATGTATGAAAATGCAATATCTACACAAATCCCATTAACGCAACTGCTTCTAGGTTCGGTTGTTGTATGGCTAATTGGGCGACTTGACTGTCTGGTTTATTTGGACGATTTGTTCGACAGGTCGATTGGGCGATTGACTTCTTTCATTCATGATGAGCTTCGTCTATGACCTGATTGGGCGATATCGCCTCTGATATTCCTTCTGACGATATTTAACCTTATAATTTTTTGTTGTCAATAGTTACATATACTTATATTCTTATATTACAAATGAACAGTTTACTCGTTTTCCTTAATTATTTTTTTTCCCACATGGTTTTTACTATCAAAGATTTTCACGATGCATACTTTTTAATTGATGGACATCCAAAAGAAGTATTATAAATTGTAACAAATATACATGTGGATATACCAACCTTTTACCTTCTTATAATTCTCACTATCTCCCTAAAATAAGGGCTATTATCTTATTACTTCATTATGCATTATTTATATCATGATGGTTGTATATCTATATATAGAGGGCTGTGTTCATACTTTGTACATTCGAGAACTATGGATGATCGAGATGAGATGAATGAGAATAGTTGAAGACGATGAATCATTTTATGTATTGTGTTTCTAAATCACTTCATTACCTATTATTATTTAACATAGTTATTTTTATCTATTTTAGTTAATTAATTTATTTATTTTTGTTGAGTATTAAAATAAATTAGAGTCTAGAGAATAATTGTGCTTAAAAATGAAAATCTGAGAGTTAAGAATGTAGGAAGTTTGTTTGTTTTTTAATTTTTTTAAAAAAGGTTATAATATAATCCATATATTTAAAAGGCAAAAATGCAAAAGTGACCCTCTAACTTTTATGTTTTTCATTTAAGTCCGTTAACTTTCCGTTTTGTCAATTCAGTCCTCTAACTTTCAATTTTTGTCAATTCAAGGCTCTGTTATAAATTCATCACTGTTGCCGTTACAACATCAAAGTAAACGTACTTTGCCTGTTATTTAATTAATATCCTCAATTAGAAAATATAGGCAGATAGATGAAGTTAAAGTAAAGTAAATGTACTCTGCTTGCATCTTGATATATTTTTGTCAAAAACACATATCCCAAGTTCAATATGACTTTTTGTCAAAAAATTATAAAAATTATAATTAGTGCTAGTAACGAAGATATGTATTTATTATAAGAGATTAAGATAATCAAATGTTTTACCTATTAAATTTAGACTCGAATCGAATGATTCGATTGTGTTATTTCCAATCCTTCAAAAAAAAACACGAGACGATACATTTTACACTGCAGTTGATCAGTGGACCCTAGCGACGAGTGTGGAAAATAATTATACGCAACTTATTTAGCAAAAACTTAATGGTTAGACATTACAATACATGCGATTGCACATAATCAAAAGTATTGGTTGTCATCAAATGTAATGCCACATCATGCGAGAATGTCATCATGCTACTCAAAAGATGGAGAAAATCTATCATACAACGGAGGTAAATTTTAGTAAATGACATCAAATGTGATACCGCGTTGTATGGTAGATTTTCTCCATCTTTTGATTCGATGAAGAATAACACAATCGAATCATTCGATTCGAGTCTAAATATAGTAGGTAAAACATTTGATTATTTTAATCTCTTATAACAACATATATTCGTTACTAGCACTAGTTATAATTTTTATAATTTTTTTGACAAAAAATCATATTGAACTTGAGATATGTGTTTTTGACAAAAAATAGCTCGAAGATGCAAGCATAGTACGTTTACTTTACTTTAGCTTCCTCTGTCTGCCTATATTTTTTAATTGAGGGTATTAATTAAATAACAGGTAAAGTACGTTTACTTTGTTGTTGCCGTTATTTGTAACGGCAATAATGATGAATTATAACGCAGCCTTGAATCGACAAAAATTGAAAGTTAGAGGAATGAATTGACAAAACTGAAAGTTAACGGACTTAAATGAAAAAACATGAAAGTTAGAGGGTCACTTTTTCATTTTTGCCTAATTAAAATACCATTATGAGCTACCAAATCAACAAATCATCTGAGATGATTCATCTCCTAATATATATAAGAACATGAACATATTAATTTATAATTACATATTCTAACTTTAAAAATGAAACTCAAAATTATAAATTCTGATTTATTTATACCGATGAAAATCTTTTTTTTTTTTTTTTTCATGTAAAGACATACATCACATCACCAAAATTCACTCACAAAAAGCTATCGCTAAAAAAAAACCAAACGAAAGGACCTCATGGCTATCAAAGTATCAAAAAGAAAAGCTTCGGGCCGTATTAATTTGAATAGAGATATGATGAGGGTAGCTAATGAATTGGCTTCATGCTTATGTGAATCAAACTCCATGCATGTGGCCGCCGCCGTATTGAATTACTTGACTCATAAATCAAGCACTATCGATGATGACGATGTGATTCTAAGGCCAAGATGTGAATTCTTTGTGTGAGCCAAATGCTAACTTTGTCGATGATGATGCAAGTTAGCTTGTGGCCTTAGGTGTTGATAATGTATTATAAAATAATAGAGAATAAAATATTTGTAAAGAAGTTGTTATGTATTTTTTTTATTATTTTGAATACCATAAAATAATAAGAGTGGTTTTCTATTTATAGTGAGAAACTATAAATGTGGGAATGGATCACATATTTACAACAATTATGTCATATTTCCTACCCCAATATGATATATATACATAAAGTTTTATATAAAGTTTATACACTCATTTCACTGTAGCTACAGTGAGCTACAGTAATTCACTGTAGCTACAGTGATGAAGTGTATAAATTTTATGTAAAGTTTTATGTATATATATATAATTTCTCATAAATTAGAGTGTGTATTTTAAAAAATAAAATTACAGGGCTTTTATAAAGATTAAAGAGTTTTGAGTATTTTCAAACATGAGCCCAATTCTAAAATAGTTAACTTTAAGTCCAAACACAACCTCGATTGACATCCTGCAAGTGCCAGCTGCTTTAACTCTGAAACTAATTACCAGTAATCAATATATCATCATACCTAAACACATTTTTAATCTTTATATTTTGTTAATTGATTACATTAGCATGAGGACTCCCGGGTAGATGAAGTGTCACCCTGTTTTAATAATCTTAATATTATTATTAATTAATTCCACAAATTGTATTATTAAACCCAATAATGTGTATAATAATATATAATTAAGTGGTCCTTCTAACTTAATACAAGCTTTAAACAAATGCCAATGACAATGAATCCTTTTTACTTGGTCCATTTTTATGCTGCAATATATACCTAATGCTAATTATGCCTTGGACTTGACCACAAACAATTATTAGAAACTGACATAGGAATCTGACAGTTCACAAACCAATAAAGATGAAACGACAACAAATTAAGCAGCTTACCAAAAAGGCAAGAGGCCCATCAGAAGTTCCCCTATTCAAAATGGAAATTTTTTCTTTTTTTGAAATTTCGTAATTATTCATCAAGCCTAATTGCTAGAGATAGTAATGGATCACGATGAATCAGAATTTGCCCATTTCAATTATGTTTTGATTATAAATTTAGAATGAAAAATTATAATGAATCTTACATTAATTTTAAATTAAGATAAAAATCATTCTAAATTTGAAATCAAACAATTCAAGATTCCAATCATCCTTATGAATCTCGACAGAAAATCTCCTTTAAGTGGCAAAAATTGTAAATAAATGAATCCTTTTCAGCAATTTTATGTCGGAGAAATTAATAGTAAAAAGCGTATCGAATCTACCTGAACTACGAAGAATTAAATTACCTTTTCACCCCTAGTTCAGTTACTGAAACTAGTCTACGAGGACTTTAACAGTTATGAAGCTTCTGGCTTTTTGACTGCAGAGTAGACAAGAGACAACCGTTACTGGCCTCATGTTTTATTCTGATCCAACCGAATATCTTCATGTATTGACCAAATTGGCCTTCAGTTTTTAACCTTAGTTAATAATTTATTATTCACCTCAAGTTGGGTTAAAACAACAATAAGGGGTGCTTCAGAATTTTAATTGCTTTTGCTTATAAGTTAAAATAAGCATCTTAATTTTGCTCTTTTTAATAAAATCTGAACAAACATAGATGGAGATTTTGCTTCTGATATAGACATGCAATTTGCAAGAAGGGACCTACTCTTGAGAATTATTAAAGTTTGCTTTGGGTGAAGGAAAAAGAAATACTTCCCTAAATATTTTAGCACATTTTATTTTTAAATAAAAATAACATACATTAAAATGAGACGGACATGTGAAATAAAAGTATCATAAATATTTATGTTTGAAAATTCTTTCAAAAGTTCTTTCTTAAAAATTTTACAAAACTAATGAAATATTCGTTTAATCGATTTTGAGATTTCTTAAAATCTCATGTATATAAAATGTAAATCAAGTATATAAAATGTAAATCAAGATAAAAACATTATAGATGAATCACGCGATAATAATACAGCTTAAAAGTTAAAACAAAATCAATAATAAAACATCAAAAGTAAGCAAGTTATCTTATCTAATCACATTTATAGAATAAGCAACCCCAGCTATGATTAAGGTTCATTAGGTGATACATTACAAAACATTAATTACTTGAATCCAAAACCTAGCAAGTAAACTAGCAACCGAAGGGCAAAACAGTAATTCACATCTAAATCACCCCCTTTTAAAAGGAGTCTTTCCACTTTCCACCCTCCCTCCATTCAGCTCTCCTTAAATCTCTCTCTCTCTCTCTTTTCTTATTATTTTCTTTGCTTCCTCTAAAGAAAATGAAACTCTTAGTATTTATAAGTTTCTTGAATTTGATTATCTTTTCACCAATTGCTTACTCTTCTTCAATTCATGATCTTCTTAAGGCAAGAGGGTTACCTGCAGGCCTGTTACCAAAAGAAGTGAAGTCCTACACTTTGTATGAAAATGGGACACTTGAGGTTACACTTGAAGGGCCATGCTTTACAAAATATGAAAATAGGGTGTTTTTTGAAAGTGTGTTTAGGGCTAATCTGAGCTATGGCAGCCTCACTGGTGTTGAAGGTTTGTCTCAAGAAGAGCTCTTCATTTGGCTTCCTGTTATAGACATAGTTGTTGATGATCCAAATTCTGGCCTCATTTTGTTTGATATTGTTGTTGCTCACAAACAATTTTCTCTGTCTCTCTTTGAAGATCCTCCTGATTGCAAACCCCAAGGTAAAGTTTCAAGCTTCTTCATTTTTTGTTCTTAACTTGACATATTTTTTTAATTTTTTGTAACATATATTTGTATGATCAGTTTGTGAAATGGGTTTATGTTTTATTTACTTACGTTCATGGCAAGTTTAAGAAACTGATTAGAGACTCTGTTTCCTTCTCTGTCTATTTGTTTGTTCTTCTATCAAATTACCCATCACAAAAATAATTTTATTTTTAAAGGGATTTTACACTTTTGCTTCCATTTATTATATTATTTGAGAAAATTTTATGTTTGTTCTGTTAGAAAATGTGTTCTAGTGTTAAAATTGAAATGTGAAATTTGCAGGGGTGTTGAAGAATCATGTGAGGAAAGAGAAAGGATTTGGTGAGGCTTTGAGATAAATTGATGCCAATTCCTGTGTCAACTTTTGTCTTTTCTTTTATGTAATCATCGTTAGTTTTTTCCCTCTAATTTTAGTTTATAAGTAAGTAGTTTTTTGTTTTTTTTTTTTAAATATTAAAACTTCCTTGGCAGGACTTGTAAAGATGAAAAATTCTGGATTCATATGCTGCAATCAAATTATTATTTTTTTTTAAAATGTCGCCGTCAAATCATCCAACTCGAATTACTCGAATTTAAGCGAGCATATAAAATTCTCGTCCCAAATTTTTTTAAGAAACTCATCTCTTACATTCGAACTCAAGACTTAAAAGGTCAAATCTTAAATCATATACCACCAAACCACTTGAATACCTCTAATCAAATTAGAAGTCCTAATCTTCTAACTTTTTCCGTAATCCCCTCCGTCATTTTTTCCCCTTCTTTAAAGATAAAAGGATTCGATTAAAACCAAAGCAATGAATCCATTACCTTAATTTATGTAATATTATACTGGATTTTACTGTCTTTTGGACTGGACTAATGCATAGGATTAGATGGAAGATTTTACAAACTAACCAAATTTAAAATCAATTTATTAATTTTGAGCTGACTTTCGGGTGGGAATTTTAAAATTAAAAAGGGGAAAAAGCCTCTCTTCACGGGCAAATTATGTACTGTTTATACAGACAGAAGTTTTGTTCACTTTATTATCAGATTCTTTTGTTTTTTTTTAATATTTCTGGGTATCTTAAAATATCTTAATATTCAACTATATTAAAAGAACTTTATTTTAAGCGGGAACTATGGGGCCCAGGTAATGTAGGCCCAATGACCGGAGTTTTCTTGCTAAGTGGACCCACACGGTCACGGGGGTCCAGTTCATTTCATAATGTTTACACTTTTGTTACTTTGTCTTCGGCTTTAGTGAATTTGAACAAAAGTTTGCAGAGATGATGATTAGATTACCTGCAGGGGATCTGGGTATGTCACCTAGCAAGTGATTTGAAACAAGTGTTAAGGATTTGACCCACGTGTGGGTTATGCAGGCCCCAGCGCTTGACACGTGCGTTACCTAATCCATGAGGAGTGTTGTACCAAAAATATCATACTAATTAGTTTAAAGGGGTTTTTAATTAAAAATCAAACATCAAGAGGAGTGTTATTAAAAAAGAAAAAAAAAACATTTCCCATAACAAAATTCAAGTCTAGTCTTGTTAGTGTTAATTTAAATTTGTTGAAAGTGGGGAAATAAATGGAATTTATCAAATAAAAGAATCTCGTGCGCATGAGATACAAAAAAATTAAAGAATTGCTTTGGTTTTTTTAATTTTTAATTTCAAAACGAAATATATCCTAAATTATAAAATATTTCATGAAACATTATATATTATCGATTTACGAATCATAAATTTAAAAATAAATATCAAGATTGATGTATTTTAATTAAATAAAAGGGTCAACAATACCCTTTAGTTTATAAGAGAGTAGATGATTTCATATTAACTCTTTATTTTCATTATTTCTTTCATAACATTAATTACAAAATTTTTTAGTAAATTAATTGTAAAAAATGCATCAAATTATTATATATACTTCCTTTGAATGTCGGCGCCAATACTCACGAATTGATAAATTTGGACTTTCTACTTCTATTCCTTAAACCTGCATCATGTCTAACAATGTAACTTGAATATTTGGAAATAAATTTTGTTTAAATTTCCAATCTTATTAATATATGCTATATATGTGTTCGTAAAGAAATATTATTGATTCGGGTCTTTTTTTTTTTTTTTTAAATGATTAGTATTAGATATATAAATATTCATCAATGTATCTCTCTTAAATTTAGACTTCCGCAAGTAAATCGACCCATAGTCGCTATATTGTACTTACTGCACAATGTTAATATTTTATCCAAGTCACTTTGAACTCGGTCACAA
>SKCR01028106.1:0-43374 GCA_019454045.1 Zanthoxylum bungeanum
TCATCTTCATATGTCTGAAGTGATACTTCCATCTTGACATCACATCCAATACACTACGAATCTCAATAAACCTAGAATAGGCGCACAAAGAACCTGTTAAAGCCCTGGACGACCAAAACCAAAGTTTACCGATTGTCGCAAGTACTAGCGATGCAAGTCTCAGGTTAAGACCAAATACACCTACCTTGAAGCGGACTCCCATAGACACATATACATACTACCAATGGGATTACGCGGGGTCTATCCAGAGCGAAGTTGTTTTCCGTACCATCGGTAAAACACAACCTCCTATCGCACTTGCATAAGTATCCAATACTTAAACATATAAGAACTGTGTCGTTATGCCCTCACAACGCGCACAAGCACAATACTAGTCTATTCCGCATTATCGATCTCCAGTCTCGATAATACTACGACTAGGGATATTTAATGATTAAACCTTTATGGATTGATACTGTCTCATATCATCTCAATCCGGAACTAATCATAAGGACTTCTACCATTTCTATATCAAAGTAAATAAATTACGAAATGGTAAAAGGCAATTTCATTACTACATAGTTAATTTTGTACAAAAACACAATGTCTTTTACAAACAGTGACGCTATGGGTCATAATTGTCTAACATAAGGGTGTATGATGATGAGACCTTAACAAAGATAATAAATTGGTTGCCAATTTGCACTCGAAAAACCCTTGCAAAATATTAAGCGTTTTTCCTTCCATTGAGTGATTCTCACTCAAGATCCGAGATTAGCATTGGCTTGTTGGCCAAAGTCAAGGCCTTTGTCCGTCGATGATGTGTTTGAATCACGAAGGCTTTGTTTTATATTGGTGTCTTGTCCAAGTTGTGGTTTGTTGGCCAAAGTCAAGACCACTTCTTGTCCATCGACATTGATTACGAAGCTTTCTGTGGTCAATGGGTCACGCTTAATTGGGATCACTAAGTTTGTTGTGCCAAAGCCAATGCTTAGTTGATTCAGAGGAAAAAGGTTAGGTAATACATTGGATGTATTGGCATATATAAGATATATGTTTCAGACTTGGATGTCCCCCTACCGGATCTAGGAATTGGATTGGATCCAATCGATCTTAGTGATCTACCTAGTTAATTATCATACAATTTGTTGGCCAAAGTCAAGATTGTGTGATATTTAATGGGATCCTAGCCCACTAGGAAACACGGTTTCCCGAGTACTCGATAGAGGGTTAGAGGCTCGCTGAAAAATAGTGGGAGGCAAGAATTGAATTTGCAATATTCGTTTAATTACTTGCCATACGTGCTCAAATCAAATATCAATTCGTCAAATAAATTAAATGTTAGTTGGACTAATATTTAAATGTTGTTTTAATAAATAGTTGGACTATATTCAAACTATTCATTTATAGTTGATTTTATAATTGGATTATAGTAATCAATATAATTGATTTTAATCTATTAAATTATAGTTGATTAAATAGTTGGACTATTGTAATCATTATAATAAATAGTACTGTGGGAACACAGAAACTGGGCGACGCATGCTGTCCCGGGCTCGCGGCCCGGTTGGGAGTACGGAGTAGCTCGCGGGGGACTAAACCGGAGAATGATGGAGTCGCCACCCGGTGTGAACCGGGAAAAAGATTTAAGGCCGCACTCACATCGCAAGGGAAGACCTCAAATCGTTGGGTTCGGAATGGTCCATTACTCATGCCATTTGTAATAAAATGATTTGTGCAATAATCTAACCAAGGATGATTTACTCCTAATTTCGCATGCATACATCAAAAAGTTCATCTAAGTTCATATATAACACAGTTTTAAGTTTGCATACAACCTATTTGCATATAATCTATGTCCGAATTTGCATGCATAAAGATAAATATGGCTAGCATACAATGTTATAAGCACATTACATTCCATCATAGGCATGCCAGTAGATAATAATTGTACAATCACGCATGAAAGCAAATCGGAATAATGGCGAGCATATAACTTCATGAATATGTTGAATGGATGAATGCAGAAGCATAAGTAGATGACTACCGTATAAACATACATCATGGGAATGAACATGTAATCTTGTGCACACAATAAATACGAGAACATGAACAATCAGAAAAGGCAAATGACAAAATGAGTAACCATACATGAGATGTGATGAAAGAAGGCCTATTTACCGTGAGCGTTCGTATCCACGTTTGATCGGTAAACAGAAGGTTCGCGTTCGAGTAGCATTCGTAAATGCATTCGAACGAAAATGAAACAAAATGCTCACGTTCGTAGGGAGTTCAGAAACGCGTTCGAACGAAAATGAGACCTGATGCATGATAAGGCAAAATACATGCGCGTTCGAGTAGCGTTCGTAAATGCCTTCAAATGGTAAACAGAAGGTTCGCGTTCGTATAGCATTTGATAACGCGTTCGAACGAACTGAGACAGTAAACATGTGTTCGTGCAGTGTTCTGAAATGTGTTCGAACGTGGTTACAGCAGTGACCCCCAAAATGCAGTAAACAACATGATACATACCTGAACAGATGACTAGATGACACCTAATAAATAATAACGGGCTAAAAGGCACGACAAAGCATCGTGGTAAAGGATTTTAACCTCTCAAAATAGAGGACCTTTAATCGCACTTACTAAGCCCATGCGCAAACAACACAATATATGTAAAAAATGTGAAGACAATGATATCGGACTTCATGTATCCGATTGAACATATCTCACATCCAATCGAATATACATCATCCGGCGCGGCAAAGCATCGTGGTAAAGGATTTTAACCTCTCAAAATAGAGGGCCTTTAATCGCACTTACTAAACAACATAAAATGAAATATGCGCCGTTTACTCAAGTGGTACGTGGAGTTGTATCCCGATTACAGATCATACTACCGTCCATTCGGAATCGGCTATGAAATTTATGTCCGGGTTTCCATCCTATATACCACAAGAGGCAACATATTTTCCATTTTATTCAAAGCCACAACATGCATCCACAAACGACTCTCATGCCAATAAAACAATTAAAAAAAAAATGAATGACAATAAATAGAAAAAGTGCCCTCAGGTCTAACATTTTAAATCACCTCTCGGATGTACGGTACATGATCGTCGGAAGGGCTAACATTCCGCAACTCCTCCGGTTCATTGGTTCACTGCTCTCGTTCGTTGTCTCACTGTTTTGAGTCATCGTTCTCCCTATTTTGCTGCTGTTTTTACTATATTTCGCTGTTCTTTCGGTGACGTTTTCTGGTCACTACGTTTGCTGTATTTAGGCTACTGTTCTTGGTGTATTTGGGGACTGTTTTGGGTGTGATTTGGGCTGCTGTTATGGTGTGGTTTGGGGACTGTTTTGGTGAGGTAAATGGGCTATTTTGATGAGGTAAAGGGGACTATTCGGGATGTGTTTTGGTCAAGGCAATGAGGGTTCTTTGGTTTGTGATTTTCGGTTATTGAGAGTGAGGGAGAGTTGTGTCAATGAGCTTGGGTGTTTCTTGTGTGAATGAACTAGAAGTTTTCTGTGTGAATGAGCTAGGGTGTCAATGCCTTGCGGAATTTTTGTGGTTTGTATCAATATGCTAGGGGTTTAGATGTGTGGTGAAGGGTTCTTTTTATAGGCAAAGGTTAGGGTGAGTCCATGTTGGAGAAGGAATGAGAGATCATGCAATAAATGTGAGATATGATTTGGTGTTAAACAAGGAAAACAAAAGATTGATGGGGGGGACAAGATTTGGTTAATTAGGAAGTTAATATATTTAATTTGTTTGGATTAGGCATAATATTTGTTTAGTTTGGTATAAAATAATCTTGATTGATTTTAATTAGGCATGATTTTATTTGATATTGATTTTAATTTGGTATGTGATTTTTAGATTTTATTTAATTCCCCATGTGTTAAATATGTGTTTTATTAATTTGGATGTGTTTTATTGGCTTTGGTGGGCTAATTGGGCTTAAGTGTGAGGCTAGCAGCAAAACCAGAAATACCGACACCGTTCGAACGCCTCTTCGAATGCTACACGAACGCCCGCAATCTGCCTGACGTTCGAACGAAGTAACGAACGCAGCACGAACGAAAACAGTGAACTCGTGAAATGAATCTGATGACATGCCTATTCTGAATTTCCCCTTCCGACGTCCGTTTCCCGTGACTTCCGTGACTTAAAAGGTAGTGTCTCCAAATGAGACTCATCATAGGGACTTATATTCAAAAATGCAGTGCCTACAAGTACCTTAATCGTTGATTAAATAGTTGGACTATTAAAATCAAGATAAATTGAAAGATTGACATTTAAAACATAATCCTAGGGAAAATGTATTTAAATGGTTTAATTTTCAAATTGGGAATTAAATTTCAGGATGGTCCTGGAAAATAATAAGTTACTTTATTTGATAATATAACATATTATGCCTAAGCCCGGAGTTAAGCAAATAGTAGAGCATAATCTTTGGAAGATTTATGCAATGATAACTTAAGTGCTTAATCCATTATACTTACCTCAGTAGACTCCTTAATTTCTGAATCAGAACTAAGGATTAGATCCTTAATGTATGGTACTGAAATTGAAGGATCTTCATAAATCTATACTTAGATTTTCGAATACTAAATTGCAATAAATAACTCTTGGAGAGTTAAGGACTATTCTCAAGGAGATAAAGTCAAACTTTGCAATTAGGCAAGTAGCGCAAGGCGCACCTTACTTCAATATTCTAGAAGGCCAAGGCTTGGCCAAAGGCTTCTGAAGTGTTGAAACTGGCAAAGGAAAAATCATTATAATCTTCTGGTAAGATAAAGGACATATCCCAAAATGCCTGAATTGTGGCAAACGGGATCGCGGAAGCGTGACTGCTGTTTGGAAAAAGCAGACATGAAGGAATTAAAGACAGGGCAAGGCTCTGACTTCAAATATGTTTGTCATAATTATATTCACTACTAGTATTAAAATTGGATTTTAGATACTTAGTGTGATATAAATATATATTGATGTTCAGAATCTGCTATGAGCAGGATACTAACTTCAGTTGAGATTTAATCTGCGAATTGGAAATATGACGAAAGTCGTTGTTTTAACCGTAGATACCTAAGTTTAGGAACTACCTTTCGGGTGTGTACCTAAATTTAGAAACTGTTAATAATGTAACTAGTTTGACTAGATACATTATCTCTATATCAGTGTTTAACCCGCTGCGGGTGAACCTTTATATTCTAGAACACTGAAGTGTTTTATTATATAAAGATGATATTGAGATATACACATTAGATGTGAATAATAGAATTTATATTTTGAATATAAATAAATCTCAAATATATAACATGACAAACAAACAGCTCCAACTGATTTGATCAGAAGAAACTGATGTGGCATTGTTGTCTGGGACACAATTAAACAAGAATCGTATATCCACACTTTTGAAGAGTGGATACTCGGACAAATTTGATTCAATCAAATAATGTCTACGAATCTAGTTTATTGGGCAAAATGCCTAAAACAATATTTTCTTGGTAAAAGTGCAAATGCCACAGACTTGTTTGCCCTAGTTCATAGTGAAGCAAGTGGGCCCATGTCTAGCTAGGCTAGAGGTATAGATGAATATTTTGTGACCTATACGGATGTGGCATTGCGTTACGGTTATGTGTTTCTTTTGAAGAACACAAATCAGAAACTTTTAAAGTTTCGACACGAAATAGACAAATAGATCGGCTATAGTATTATACCGTCACAGTAAGACCGTAATGGAAAATACTTACGCAATAAGTTTCTAATATACTAGAAAGAGTATAGTATTATTTCTATGAGGACTCCTCCCGAAACACGTAAATTGACAGTGTGTCCGAACTGAGTAACCGAATTTTGTTAGACATGATAAGGTTAATCATGAGTCACTCTGAGCTACAATTTCCTTCAACAGATAAGCTTTAAAAGTGCAAGAACTTATTTTGAATAAGGTTCCATAAAAATATGTTTGAAATATATCATATTAGATATGAACAGGAAGGAAACCGGGTTTCACATTCCTGAGAATTTGGGTATGCTAGGCATATGTTTGGATGATACCAAACTAGAACCCAAATTGGATAAGTGCCAATTGTAGGTTATCTTAGGGATACCATAAGTATTGTACTTATACATCTCACAAGAGAACAATTAGATTGTTGCTCACCATGCGGTTTTCCTAAGAGGAATACCGATATGCAGTGGTAAGTGGGAGGATAGTAAAACTCGATGAAAATTGGAGTAATACTATTCCAGGCATCGAATCCTAATGGAACACAAAATAGTTCATCAAGGATGAAACTATACCATTATTCTTCGAATACACAAGAACCGCGTATGTCGGAGAGAGTCAGAAAATAACCTGGGGTCTGGGTTTCTGATCTCACCTCGTAAAGATGTCAATATTTTGAGGTATACCAACTGACTACGTATGAGGAAGTGATACAAGGTATGGACTCCCTAATTATGGCAAAGTTCCATTAGTCCGAAATGGATTCCATGTATATCAACTATGTTTTGATACTAGTTGATGTACCGCAAGGCATTGTGCTTTTTGGTACTATAAGTCTTCAAGGAAGACGTGCATGGATGGCAACATACCAACGTATAAAGCTAGGCTTTTAGCGGAAAGGTATCGTTATCAACATTGTGTTGACTACGATTCAACCTTTTACCTGTTGCCACGGTAAATCCATTTGGATAATGCTTGCTAAAGTTGCGTATTTCATTTATGAAATATGTCAGCTTAACGGGAAAATCGCTTTCCTTAAACGGAAACCTTTTGGAGGATGTTTATTACATCCTGTCGGTTTTGTCGTACCAAAACTAGGAAACAAGGTTTGCGGGTTATTCGATCCATGTTTGGATAGAAGCAAGAATAGGTTCATGGAATTGTCGTTTTGATGTAATCATAATAATTTATGATTTAATTCAAAACGAAATGATTCTTGTGTATATATGGAGGTTAGTGGGAGCGCACTGACAGTGGCTATCCTATATAAATTATGATAATATGTCATTTCTTGGAAATGATATTCTCATAATAACTATCGGTGAAAGCTTGGCTTTCGAGAAAACTCTCCGAGAAACCGTACATTGAAAAATGTACGCTATCTGGTGTCTCATACGCTTTGAGCATATGAAGTCACAAACAAGCCAATCCAAGTGATAGTCACTAGATTGATGTTATGAACATCTGTTAATATCTTAGAGAACTAATGATGCTGTCTTAATCTGAGGAGAAGGAGAACTTGAAGTGACTGGGATCACTATAGCAAGTTTCCTAAAACGATAAAATGACTATAAGTCGCAAACGGTACTACAAAGTTTGAATAACGGTACAGTAAGCTGGAAATCTTCCAAGCAAGATACTGTTACTGAATAAACAACAAATGCGGGTTATTACTGCAGGTGAGGCGGCAATAGAAGCCTTCTGCGTCGATAATTAATCTAATTAGATTAGAAATAATTCTGTTCAGCACAAGCTAAAGAATTAATGGTCTCATCAACGATCCAGATACATACTTCGATATTCATCTGATTCGTTCGGATCAAACATCGTGGCGATGTGATGATCGTATAAATCGCATGAGACGATAATCAAGCAAATCCGCTGACGAAAGCCTTTTCTCAGCAGTTTGAGCCAACCGTACATAGTTCGGGTGGTAGACACTCGAGTGACTGGCTATAGGCCAAGTGGGAGATTGTTGGACAATTATGACCCATAGCGTCACTATTTGTATAGATCATAGTGTTGTTGTACAAATTAACTATGTGACAAAGGAGATTGCGCTCTTATCATTTGTGATTAGATCAAATCACCTAGATATATAAATGATAGGAGGTCCTTGTGATTTTTTCCTGGACGGAGAATGATATGAGACAGTATCAGTCCACGAAGGATAAATCATTAAATATCCCTAGTCAGAGTATTATCGAGATTGGACATCGATAAATACGTAAAAGACTAGTATTACACTTGTGCGCGTTGTGAGGGCACAACAGCATAGTTCTCATATATTTGGGTATAAGATACTCATGCAAGTGTAATAGGAGGTTGTGTTTCACCGATGGTACGGGAAACAACTTCGATCTGGATAGACCCCTCGGAATTCCATTGGTAGTATGACTATGTGTCTATGGAAGTCTGAAATCAGGGTAGATTTATTTGGTCTTAACTTGAGACTTGCACCGCTAATACTTGCGACAATCAATATACTTTGGTTGAGGTCACCCAGGGCTTTAACATGTTCTGTGTACGCCAATACTGGGTATATTGAGAATCGTAGTGTGTTGGGTGTGATGTCAAGACGGAAGTGTCACTCCAGTCATATGGAGATGATGGTCACGTAGGATACATGACTGGTTCTCTTAAATGCTGCAGCTATCGGGATAAAATGACAGGTCAGGTTTATCCGATTATAGAGACTAGTCACCAGACATCCGACATGTGCTTCGTACGGGGCAGACACAATTCCAGCCCCAGGCCTAGCACGTGATCATCTGATACTGGACAGAAATACGTAATACTACGTATACTACGCCTGATGTAGATCATTTATTCCTGTAAGGATATTTCCGGAGAATTGGGTAGGCATGGCGCTTTGCTAGAGGCCAACCTTGTCTTAAAAATCGGTATAAACGTAGTACTTGGTACTTACGTGTTCGGATAGTCCGACGACCGAATTTACTGCCAACATATCCGGGGATCTCATGGGTCACTTCCCAAAGATTCACCGATGACTTATGACTCGCACTCTAAATTAATCTGGTATTAATTAGATGAGAGAGAAAATTAATCTGGGATTAATTGCGGAGATATTTTATCTGGGATAAAATATCATTTAAAGAGAGATAACGATTAATTTGGAATTAATCGATAAATTAATATATTCGATATATTAAACGAAATTGGATTTCGACGCGAAATTAAAATTATATTTTAATTGGGGCGAACGAATTAATTTGGAATTAATTCGTTAGCGATGTGAATAGTGATTTCGCTAGGCGTAATCATTTAATTACGACGCAACGGAAAATTCGTTAATTTGGAATGAGCGAACCCGAGACCGAGATTATTTACGAGCGCATTCGCATTTCGAATTCGAGTGCTGCACGCAAGTCAAATCAAGTGTCAAATCATTAGTCGCATCAAGAGACAAATCACTTGTCACTTTGAGTGATGTGACTTGACAACTTGAATGATAGATGTGACTTGATGGGAGTTGTTGAAAGCTTTTTTAAAAGCTTGAATGAAATATATTGTTTTTAATTACTTTGACTTTTGGAAAGCAAAGTGGGTATATGTTTTTTAGAAATTCATTTACCAAAACAATATAACACATTTTATCATCTCTCTCTTCTCTCTTTTCTCTCTACATCCTCACACCCTTGGGGCCAAAATGCTCACTGTTTTTGTTCCAAAAACCGAGTAGTGAAGGGAAGCTAGAGTGGGTTTTGTGGCAAAATCACAAGTGCTAGCACACTTACGAGACTTGCAAAGGTGATAGGGAAGTCCACCTATGAGCCGGGAATCGTTCGACGAAGCTTGGAGCTTGACGAATGACCAAAACCGAGCCAAAAACAGAAGCAGTGATCTGCTCACTGCCGAATGCAGTCCAAGGTAGAAAATGGAGTTTCGTTGCTTGCCTCGTCGCTTAACCGATCGATGTGAGTATTCCATAACTTCTTCGATTTGTATTCGCACTTATTTCATGCTTATTATTGATCTTAGGACCTTAATAGAAACCAACAACATGTGCTTAAGATGATTGGCCACATTGAAAAATTGGCCAACCTCGGGTTCATCATGGATCATGAGATAGGTCACGATCTAATTCTTCAGTCCTTATCAAAAGACTTCTCTAACTTTATTATGCAGGTTCATCTGTCTAATAAAGAAGCTACTTTAGCAGAATTGCACAATCTGATAAAGCAAGCAGAGAAGGACTTGAAACCGGAGCTTAAAACCTCCGTCAGGCTTACAGGTACGGACCTGAAGCCACGAGGCCCAAAGAAAAATAAGGGCAAGCCAAGGCTCCAGATCACCTAAAGCCCAATGGTGAGGTGGAGAAGAAAAAAGGGAAAAAGGAAATGTTTCTTTCGTGGAAAGAATGGTCATTGGAAGAAAGACTACAAATCCTTGAAAGCCAAGGAAGCTAGGGAAGCCCAAGAGGCCAAGAAGCCCAATGCTTCAGGTATGTTGTATATTATTGAACTATATTCTCAAAACTCTGAACCTCTACTTGGGTGATTGACACCGGTTGTGGGACTCACTTGTGTAATAATGTGCAGGGCCTGAGAAACAGTATGAGACTCCGTCATGGGGAGGTTGACTTACGCATGGGTAATGGAGCAAAACTGGCTGCATTGTGTGTGTGGACTTATTCATTAGTTTTGCCGAATGGTTTAGTTTTAGACTTAGAAGATTGTGTTTATGTACCTTCTCTAATAAAGAACATCATTTCAATTTCTTCTTTATGTAATAAAGGCTTTTCATGCCTTATAAGTTGTAATGAATGTTCTATTTATTTCAATGAAATAAAATATGGAGATGGTATTTTGAATAATTGTATCTATGTCTTACAAACTAACAAAGAATGTTCAACCTCTAATATATACAACGTTAACTCGAATAATCTCAATGAATCACTTCTATGGCATAGTCGCTTAGGTCATATCAATGAAACAAGATTAACTAAGCTACATAAGGATAGGTATTTCAGACCCTTGAAATATGAACCTTATGGAACTTGTGAGTTTTGTTTACTTGGTAAAATGACCAAATTACCCTTCAAAGGTAAAGGACAGCATGCAGCGGAGACATTAGAACTCATACACTCTGATGTATGCGGACCAATATTAGTCACCGCTAGAGGTGGATTCTCTTACTTCATTACCTTTATCGATGATCACTCACGATATGTGTATGTGTACCTTATGCGGTACAAATTTGAAGCCTTTGAGAAATTCAAAGACTTCAAAGTTGAAGTAGAAAACCAGCTTAATAAAAGTTTTAAGTCACTAAGGTCTGACCGAGGTGGTGAATACTTAAGCGACGCATTTCAAGATTACTTGAGAGAAAATGACAATGTTTCCCAGTGGACTCATTTGGGAACTCCACAGCATAATGAGGTCTCTGAAAGGAGAAATCGGACATTATTAGATATGGTCCGATCAATGATGCCAGGCACGAATCTACCTCTTTCATTTTGGGGTCTTGCTTTAGAAACTGCAACACTATTACTAAACCAAGTTCCTTCCAAGACTGTTAGTCAAACACCATATTAGTTATGGTCTGGGAAACGTCATAGCCTTAGTTATCTAAGAGTTTGAGGATGTGATGCATAAGTTAAACTCACACAAACTAACAAATTGGATGATATGGCAATTAAATGTAAGTTTGTAGGATATGCCTTGAACTCAAGAGCATACGTGTAATACGTCCCAAATGAAAAAAGAACATTTGTCTCACGAAATGCTAAATTTCTAGAGAATGAATTCCTTCTCAAGAAATATAGTGGGAGTAGACTTGACCTCGATGAGGTATGAGAAGAACAAACTAACATAGGACTAAACCCTAGGACCCTCTAAAGGGCAGCGACGGAACAACCACAAGGTTATGAACTTAGAAGGTCTGGTAGGGAAAGTTATGAGCCTGAAAGATATGGTTCCATATTGATGAGGAACATGATCAGGTCATTGATAATGACGATCTCACCAGTTATGACGAAGCAATGCGTGACATTGATTCAATCAAGTGGCTTGAGGCCATGAAATCCGAAATAAACTCTATGTATCAGAATCAAGTCTGGGACTTGGTGGATGCACCTGAAGGGATAAAACCCATAGGCTGCAAATGGATTTACAAGCGTAAAACTGATACAGAAGGCAACATCGAAACCTATAAGGCTAGGTTGGTGGCGAAAGGTTATAGACAAATCCAAGGAATTGACTATGATGAAACCTTCTCACTTGTTGCAATGATAAAATCCATTCAAATTTTACTGGCACTAGCTACACACTTTGATTATGAGATTTGGCAGATGGATGTCAAAACCGCTTTCCTTAATGGGAACCTTGTAGAGGAAGTCTATATGACACAACCTGAGGGGTTTGCATCTAAGGATGATCATAATAAAGTATGCAAGCTTAAACGATCCATTTATAGACTCAAGCAAGCCTCCAAAAGTTGGAATATACGATTTGATGAGACAATCAAAGAATTTGACTTCATCAAAAATGTAGACGAGCATTGTGTTTACAGGAAAAGTAATGTGAGTGTTGTTGTATTTCTTATATTATATGTCGATGACATATTAATCATCGAGAATGATATTCCCATGATGCAAGCTACCAAACAATGGTTATCTCAGAATTTCTCCCTGAAAGATTTGGGAGAAGCAGCCTACATCATTGGCATTAAGATCTACCGTAATAGATCTAAGAGGTTGTTAGGAATTTCTCAATCTACGTACATAGATAAAGTTTTGAAAAGATTCAAAATGGAAGATTCCAAAAGAGGTAATTTACCTAATTGTCATGGAATAAAATTATCTAAGGAGCAATGTCCACATACTCCTTCAGAAAGAGAGCGTATTAGTAGGATCCCTTATGCTTCAGCAATAGGATTTCCGCTCTTTGAGACTCTCGGCCAAGCCCCTTGTTTGTGCTCCAAGCTCTTCTTTGTGTGGATCTTCAAGCTCCAAGTTTGGGTGTAGATTCCATGCTCATAGATGGGTTTCCTTATCACCTTTGAATGACTCCTTGAATGTGCTAGCACCTTTGATTTTCAAACAAAATCAAGAACCATTGAGCCCTAGGCTCACAGAAAATGAGAGAAAAAATGGAGAAAGCCATTCGGCCAAGGAGAAGGAAAAAGAGAGAGTAAAGTGTGTTGTGTGTATTTGGTATTTTGTTTTCTAAAAACATATACCAAAAGTCCTTAAAAAATTTGGTAAAAACTTTTCCAAAAAGCAAAAACCAATTTTGGAGGCAAAATGGCATTTATTACCCACAACCACCACCATCATGAATACCATCATGAATAGTGACTGGTTGTAAATCACCAAAAGGTGACTTGACATCCATCACTAAAGTGACAGGTGATGTGACAAGCGATGTGACTTGTGGCCTCATATGATTCAAAATCGGAGTGGTCTCGCAAACACATTCCGGACTCGGGTTCGTTAATTCCTAATTAACGAATTTTCCATTGCGACGTAATTAAATCAAATTTAATTAAATAATTATGCCTAGTAAAATTAGTATTCACGTCGCTCGTGAATTAATTCTAAATCAATTCGTTAGCCTGAATTAAAATCTAATTTTAATTCCGCGTCGAAATCTGATTTCGCTTAATATATCGAATATATTATTTTATCGATTAATTCCAAATTAATCATTCTCTCTCTTTAAATAATATTTTATCCCAGATAAAATATCTCTGTAATTAATCCTAGATTAATTTTCTCTCTTTCTCATAATTAATCTCATATTAATTATGTCCGAGTCATACGTCATCGGTGAATCTTCGGGAAGCGACCCATGAGATCCCTGGATATGTTGGCAGTAAATCCGGTCGTCGGACTATCCGAACACGTACGTACCTTGTACTACGTTTTTACCAATTTACAAGACATGGTTGGCTTCTTGCAAAGCACCGTGCCTACCCAATTCTCCAGAAATATTCTTAAAGGAATATATAATCTGTATCAGGCGTAGTATACGTAGTATTGCGTATTGCGATACAGTATTGGATGTCACATGCAAGGCTTGTGGCTGGAATCTTGCATGCCCCGTACGAAGCATATATCGGATCTCTGGTAACTAGTCTCTATAATCAGATAAACATGACCTAGTCATATTATCCCGATAGCTGCAGCATACAAGAGTACTAGTTCCTTGTCCTACATGATCATCATCTCCATATGACTGAAGTGATACTTCCATCTTGACATCACACCAAATACACTACGATTATCAATATACCCAGAAGAGGCGTACACAGAACCTGTTAAACCCCTAGATGACCAAAACCAAAGTATATTGATTGTCGCAAGTATTAGCGATGTAAGTCTCAGGTTAAGACCAAATACACCTACCCTGATTCGGACTTCCATAGACACATAGTCATACTACCAATGGAATTCTGAGGGGTCTATCCAGAGCGAAGCTGTTTCCGTACCATCGGTAAACACAACCTCCTATCACACTTGCATGAGTATCCAATACCCAAATATATGAGAACTATGCTGTTATGCTGCCACAACATGCACAAGTGCAATACTAGTCTATTCCGCATTATCGATGTCCAATCTCGATAATACTACGACTATGGATTTTTTAATGATTAAACCTTAATGGATTAATATTGTCTCATATCTTATTAATACGAAACTAATCATATGGACTTTTATCATTTATATATCCCGGTAATCTAATTACAAATGATAAAAGAGCAATTTCCTTTGTCACATAGTTAATTTGTCCAACAACACCATGTTATGTACAAATAGTGATGCTATGGGTCATAATTGTCCAACAATCTCCCACTTGGCCTATAGCCAATTACTCAAGTGTCCAACAATTGAACTATGTACTGGTCGCTCAAATTCTGCTGAGAAACAGCTTTCGTCAGTGGATTTGCAAAGTTATCATATGATGCTATTTATTTGATCATCACATCGCCACGATGTATGATCCGAACGAATCAAATAAATAGTTGAAGTATATACTTGGATCGTTGATGAGACCATTAATTCTTTAGCCTGTGCTGTAGTCTAGCTCAGAACTACTCCTAATCTAATTAGGATTATTATAGATCCAAAGTGCTTCTATTGCTGTCTTAGCTGCAGCAATATTCCACTTTTGTTGTTTATTTGGCAACAGTATCTTGTTTGGAAGATTTCCAGCTCACTGTTCCGTTATTCAAACTATATAATACCCTTATTACGACTTATAGTCATTTTTATCGGTTAGGAAACTTACAGCAGTGAACCCAGTCACTTCAAGTTCTCCTTCTCCATAGATCAAGAAAGCATCCTTAGTTCATCTAAGATACTTAAGGATGTTCTTAACATCAATCCAGTGACTATCACTTGGATTGGCCTGATTGTGACTCCATATGCTCAAAGCATATGAGACACCAGGTCGCGTACATATATTTCAATGTATGAGTTCTCGGAGAGTGCCAACAACTTTTAGATCTATCCCAGTAGATCTTTATTCCTAGAATGAATGTTGTCTCTCCCAAGTATTCTACGGAGAATTTTCATGAAAGCCAAGCTTTCACCCTCATATTATGGAATATTATTTCCAAGAAATGATATATCATCATTATTTAGGACAGTCACTGTCAGTGCACTCCTACTAACCTCCTTATATACACAAGAATCATTTTCATTTAGAATTAAATCATATACCATTATGATTACATCAAAACACTGGTTCCAAGAACGCAATGCTTGCTTCAATCCATAAATGGATCGAATTAACTTGCAAACCTTGATTGCATGTTTTGGTATGACAAAACCGTTAGGATGTTATAAACATCCTCCAAAAGGTTTCCATTTAAGGAAAGCGGTCTTGACGTTCAGCTGGCATATTTCATAAATGAAACATGCAGTATAAGAAAGCATTATCCAAATGGATTTAACCATGGCAACGGATAAAAGGTTTCGTCATAATCGACACAATGTTGATAACGATACCTTTTCGCTACAAGCCTAGCTTTGTACGTTGGTATGTTGCCATCCATGTTATGTCTTCCTCGAAGACTTATATAGTACCAATAGGCACAATGCCTTCCGGTACAACAACCAGTGTCCAAACTTTGTTTATTTACATGGAATCCATTTTGGACATCATGGTACTTTGCCCTAAAGGAGTCGATACCTTGTATCACTTCCTCATACGTAGCCAGTTCGTATTCCTCAATAAGATTGACATCTTCATGAGGTGAGATCAGAAACTCATACCTCCCAGGTTGTTTTCTAACTCTCTCCGACTTACGCGGTTCTTGTGTATTTGAATATTGTGGTACAGTTTCATCCCTGATGAACTGTTTGTGTTCCGTTAAGGAATCGGTGCCTGGAACAGTATTACTCCGATTTTCATCGAGTTTTACTTTCCTCCCACTTACCACTGTATATAGGTATTCCTCTTAGGAAAACCGCATAGCGAGCAACAATTACATTGTTCTCTAGTGAGTTGTATAAGTACTATACTTTGGTTTCCATAGGATAACCCACAAATTAGGCACTTATCCAATTTGGGTTTTAGTTTGGTATACATGCAAACATATGCCCAGCATTCCCAAATCTTCTGGATTTAGAAGACCCGATTTCTTTCCTGTTCATATCTAATATGAAGTCTGTCAAACAGATTTTTATGGAACCTTATTCAAAATAAGTGTTGCACTGTTTAATGCGTATCCCTTGAAGGAAAATGGTAGCTTAGAGCGACTCATGATTAACCTTATCATGTCCAACAAAATTTGGTTTCTCCGTTTGGACACACCGCTCAATTGAGGTGTTCCGGGAGGAGTCCACTGCGAAAGAATACTATACTCTTTCAAATAATTGAGAAGCTTATTGCTTAAGTATTTCCATAATGGTTTAACCGTGATGATTTAATACTTTAGCTGATCTGTTTTTATACTTCGTGTCGAAACTCTTTGATTTTATCAAAAGTTTTCGATTTGTGTTTCAAAAGAAACATATAACCATAACGCGATGCCACATCCATAAAGGTTACGAAGTATTCATATCCACCTCTAGCCTAGCTAGATATGGGCCCACTTACGTCACTATGAACTAGGGATAACAGATCGGTGGCACTTATACTTTTACCAAGTAAAAGGTGGTTTAGGCATTTTTCCTAATAAACTAGATTCGTAGACATTATTTGAATTAGAATCAAATCCGTCCTAGTATCCACTCTTCAAAAGTGTGGATATACGAGTCTTGTTAATGTGTCCCAGATAACAATGCCACATATAAGTCTCATCTGATAAATTCAGTTTGAGCTATTTGTTTGTCATGTCATACGTTTGGGATTCATTTATATTCTAAATATAAATACTGTTATTCACATCCAATGTGCTTATCTCAATATCATCTTTATAAAATGAAACACTTTAGTGTTCTAGAATATAAAGTTATACCCGCAACAGGTTAAACTTAGATATAGAGATAATGTTTCTAGTCAAACTAGGTACATTATAACAGTTTCCTAATTTAAGTACACACCCGAAGGGTAGTTCCCAAACTTAGGTTTCTACTGTTAAAACAGCGACTCTCGTCCCGTTTCCAACTCGCAGGTCAATCTCGACTGAAGTCAGTATCCTGCTCATCAACAGATTCTGCACAACAGTACATATCTATGTACCACATCTAGTAACAAAAATCCAATTTTGAAACTAATAGTGAACATGTTTATGACAAATATACTTGAAGCCGGAGCCTTGCCCCGCCTTCACTTCCTTCATGTCTGCCTTGTCCATACGGCAGTCACGCTTCCAGTGACCCCATTTGCCACAGTTTAGGCAGACATCTTGGGATATGTCCTTTGTCTTCCTAGAAGACTGTGATGATTTTGCCTTTGCCCCTTTTAGAAGCTCTGGCTCTGCCTCTTGGAGCATAGCCATCAACTCTCCAAGAGTTTACTCTTGGTTATTAATGAACCTGCCCCATCTTTCGGGTAGAGACTATAAGATCAAGTCTTTGGTAGTCTCGGCCACGTAGGTAATGCCCAGCTAACCTAGCTGATCGATGTCAGCAATCATCTGCGACACCTAGTGCTCGACAGATGTACCCTCTGACATACGTGAGCGAAAGAGCTTCTTTTGCAATTCGTACTTCTAAGATATAAGAATAGATCTATTAAGATCTTTAATTTCATTATCATGGTACAATAATCTAATCCTTAATTTTGACGACAGAATTAAAGAGTTATTGCGGTAAGCATAATGGATTGAGCACTAAAGGTATCATTACATGAATCTTCCAAAGATCATGTTCTACTTATTTTCTCAACTCCGGGCTTAGGCCCGAGATCTACTCTATCAAATAAATAACTTCTCAGTTCCCAGGACTATCCTGAGGTTTATTCCAATATGAAAATTGGAGCCGCTTAAAGACATTTTCTCCCAGGATAATGTTTTAAATGCTAATCTTTCAGTTATTTTGATTGCTATAGTCCAACTATCCAATCAACGATTTCAGGTACTATTGATTATAATGATTACTATAGTCTAACTATATAATCAACTATAATTTGTTTGGTTAAATTCAAATATATTGATTACTATAATCCAATTATATAATCAACTATAATTTGAAGTAGTTTGAATACATTCCAACTGTTTAATTAAACAACAATTAATATTAGTCCAACTAATATGTTTATTAAACAATGACGAAAAATGAAATGAGCGCGTATTGGTAAGTATCTAAACGAAATTGCAAATTTAATACTTGCCTCCCACTATTTTTCGGCGAGCCTCTAACCCTCTGTTGAGTACTCGGGAAACCTAGTTTCCTAGTGGGCTAGGATCCCGTTAAATAACACACAACTTTGAATTTGGCCAACAAGCTGTATGATATTTAACTAGGTAGATCTCTAAGATCAATTGGATCTCATCCAATTCCTAGATCCAGTAGGTGGACATCTAAGTCCGAAACATATATCCAATATATTCCCTAACCTTTTTCCTATGAATTAATTAAGCCTTGGCTTTGGCACAACAAATTTAATGATTCCAGTTAAGCGGGACCCATTGACCTTGGAAAGCTTCGTAATCGATGTCGATGGACAAGAAGTGATCTTGACTTTGCCCAACAAATTACAACTTGGACAAGATATACGATATGGAACAAAGCCTTCATGATTCAAACACATCCGCGATGGACAAAAGGTCTTGACTTTGGCCAACAAACCAGTTCCAATCTTGGATCTTGAGAATGAATCATTCAATGGAAGGAAACTCTTAATATTGTTGAGGGTTTTTCGCGTAATTGGCAACCAATTAATTATCTTTGATTAGGTCTCATCATACACCCTTAAACATGTATTCTAAAAGCATAATAAGGCGCGATAAATAAATTAAAATGATATGCAGATGGATATTTAAACATTTTGTTCCTAGAACAAATCTCTCACTTTCCTATCCCGCTAGCACAAATCTTACTTCTACCCAATTACATAACACTTCTAAAGAAACCTCATTTACATTGAGGGGAATAGGTGAGAAGAGAAATACAAAGAATCAAGAGGTAATACGCTGGACACGCAGGTCCAATTTAATAAATTCTAAATTTATTACAACAATTTCCAAAATTGCCCTCACCCATCTAATATCCACCTGATATACATTATTCATACATCACATCCATGTATTCACACAAAGTATATTATTAATCAATCTAATCCAATTAATTAATCTGAAATTAATGACCATCCAATGTTCAAGCAACGATTTGATTTGCGTGAGTCCAACTCGTTTTATAAGTACTCAAAATATGAATTCTTGAATTATATCAAACTACAATATTAAATCCTATTAATTTGCATTCAATACTAATTTTTATTTAATTCCAAATTAAATAATTACACATTATTAATGAGCCTTTGCGACTTAGATTCTAAATCTAATCATTATGGGTCTCAAAGCCCAATTAACATCCAATGTCATTTTAATTAAAGTCCAATGGGCTTTCAATTAATTTATAAGGCATGAACTTTGGCAACCAAAGCCCAATAAGGAATCACCCTTTGCCAAAAATCAATTTAGGCCCATTAGGCCCAATTAAAATTTTAAAGGCCCATTAAATCATATTTGGACTTTATGGAAATGTTTTTAGGCCCAATTGGATCCAACCAATTAACCTAAACCAAACTTGGCCCAACCAAGCCCATTAAGCCCAAATACAACATTTCAAGCCCAATTCCAAATTTAGCCCAACTAATTAAATTCCAATATTCCCATATCATAATTTAATCAATTAAAGTGCATTAGCCATAATTAATTAGTCAAATTAACATTTCCAAAATATCAATTTATATAATTAATCATGCTAATCATCATCAACATATGTCCAACATTATTGAATCAAAAAATCATCTCATTTCATGCTATATTGCTCACGGTATTTTAGGGTGTTATAAATCCGATTTCGATTTTAATCCAATTCAAATCAAAAATCAATCTTTATCCCACGTCTTTCACTCATCCAATGATCAAAAGAACAAAAATACCATGACTTTAGGGCATCTTATTAATTCGGGCAATCCAAATTTTTGGGGAAAAATAATCCAATTCAATTTTCATCAAATTGATCATGCATAACTCTAAGTTATCACCATTCAAACATAATCAAACAATCAATTCTATCAAATCATGCTCAAATCAATTTTACCCAAATTTTACCCTAATTTCAATTTCATGCTTAATACCGCTCTGATACCATTGTTGGGTTTTCTAGGTCAAACCAAGATCAAATTAAGCAATTAAATGTGCGAATACAACAAAGAAAAGTAGCAGAAATACTCACTTTGATCGGCTTTGCGATGCGATGAACATAAAAAATTTTATGCTCATTGAGACTCTCAGCCAAGCCCCTTGTTTCTGTTCCAAGCTCTTCTTTGTGTGGATCTTCAAGCTCCAAGCTTGGGTGTAGATTCCATGCTTATAGATGGGTTTCCCTATCACCTTTGAATGACTCCTTGAATGTGCTAGCACCTTTGATTTTGAAATAAAATCAAGAACCATTGAGCCCTAGGTTCACGACAAATGAGAGAAAAAATGGAGAAAGCCATTCGGCCAAGGAGAAGGAAAAGAGAGTAAAGTGTGTTGTGTGTATTTGTATTTTGTTTTCTAAAAACATATACCAAAAGTCCTTACAAAATTGGTAAAAACTTTTCCAAAAAGCAAAACCCAATTTTGGAGGTAAAATGCATTTATTGCCCACAACCACCACCATCATGAATAATGACTGGTTGTCAATCACCAAAAGGTGACTTGACATCCATCACTAAAGTGACAGGTGATGTGACAAGCGATGTGACTTGTGGCCGCACATGATTCAAAATCGGAGTGGCCTCACAACACATTCCGGGCTCGGGTTCGTTAATTCCTAATTAACGAATTTTTCATTGCGACTTAATTAAATCAAATTTAATTAAATAATTATGCCTAGAAAAATTACTATTCACGTCGCTCGCGAATTAATTCTAAATCAATTCGTTAGCCCGAATTAAAATCTAATTTTAATTCCGCGTCGAAATCAATTTCGCTTAATATATCGAATATATTATTTTATCGATTAATTCCAAATTAATCGTTCTCTCTCTTAAATAATATTTTATCCCAGATAAAATATCTCCGTAATTAATCCTAGATTAATTTTCTCTCTCTCTCTCACATTAATCCCAGATTAATTATGTCTGAGTCATACGTCATCGGTGAATCTTCGGGAAGCGACCCATGAGATCCCTGGATATGTTTGCAGTAAATCCGGTCGTCGGACTATCCGAACACGTATGTACCTAGTATTACGTTTTTACCGATTTACAAGACATGGTTGGCTTCTTGCAAAGCACCGTGCCTACCCAATTCTCCAGAAATATTCTTAAAGGAATATATAATCTATATCAGGCGTAGTATACGTAGTATTGCGTATTGCGATCCAGTATCAGATGTCACATGCAAGGCCTGGGGCTGTAATTGTGTCTGCCCCGTAAGAAGCATATATCAGATCTCTGGTAACTAGTCTCTATAATTGGATAAACATGACCTAGTCATATTATCCCGATAACTGCAGCATACAAGAGTACCAGTTCCTTATCCTACGTGACCATCATCTCCATATGACTGAAGTGATACTTCTATCTTGACATCACACCAAATACACTACGATTATCAATATACCCATAAGAGGCGTACACAGAACCTGTTAAAGCCCTGGACGAACAAAACCAAAGTATATTGATTGTCGCAAGTATTAGCGATGTAAGTCTCAGGGTAAGACCAAATAAACCTACCCTGATTCGGACTTCCATAGACACATAATCATACTACCAATGGAATTCCGAGGGGTCTATCCAGAGCGGAGCTGTTTCCGTACCATTGGTAAACACAACCTCCTATTACACTTGCATGAGTATCCAATACCCAAATATATGAGAACTATGTCGTTATGCTGCCACAACGCGCACAAGTGCAATACTAGTCTATTCCAAATTATCGATGTCCAATCTCGATAATACTACGACTATGGATTTTTTATGATTAAACCTTAATGGATTAATACTATCTCATATCCTTTTAATCCGAAACTAATCATATGGACTTTTATCATTTATATATCTCGATAATCTAATTACAAATGATAATAGAGCAATTTCCTTTGTCACATAGTTAATTTGTAAACAACACCATTTTATGTACAAATAGTGATGCTATGGGTCATAATTGTCCAACACTATATGTACATGTATTTGTAATATTTTCATTAATTAATAAAATGGAAATCTTTATTATACGTGTCTTACATAAATTATATGAATAATCAAACACTGTAATAAAGCTCTTGGAGTAATAAGATGATGGATTCCACGCCATATGAGAATCATTACTCTCAAACGTTCATAGTAATAGTTTTGTGAATAATCTGGGCGTTCACAAAGCGGAGAGACTAGCATGATAATATGATCCACCCTTAAGTGGGGCAGCCGATCTCATAGGCTACTAGCGGAGTTCCGTCTGCTTGGTGTATCACATGGATGCATGAGTTGCTCATGTCCATCGAACTGACCGCCGAAAGTTTTCACATGGAGTGTTTATCCCATGTGTCTGTGAGAACTTTCATGTATCAATTGTATGACTAGTCCTCAGACTTGAGGTCTTTACAATCTTATGTGTGGATCAAATGACTTTGACATTCTCCTTCCCCGGTTCAAAAGATCCAGTCATAAGGGTATGATTGGGTCATTTGTTGAAACACATGAAGTTTGTAAAGATACAACAGAGAATCGCCACTCTCTCGGATAATATTTTCTTATAAGAGTAGTATTCCAGTTCGCGGGTTGATATGTGTGATCAGTGTTTGAGACTGTGGCCGCAGCGGAAAAATCATGTGAGATTCTTGGGTTAGCATGATTCATGACTCTATCAACATCATACCTTTGACTATATGGGTAGACATTTTCCATACCCTTGGTCAAACGGTGGGGATACAGTGAGGCGAGGGACCGTATCATATGTAAATCGCATACAGAATGGGTATATATCTTTCCTTCTCATTTGGGAGCCTTGCCATGTTGCTAGATGTCAACCTTGGTCATTGAAATCGAACGAACATCTGATCGGAGGATAATTTATATTCTATTAAATTATCACGATTCATTTCATGTCCAACTTGAAGGGAACCCAAAAGGTCACACACAACAAAGTCGAAATCAATGGTTAACAGTGCACATTACAAATTTAACAGCATATATGATTGCTGTAGGAATTGTTCATAAATGGTTCAATGTGTTTGATTATTGAATAGATCATTTATGAGGTTCCAAAGTGGCTTAGGGATTGGTGAATGATGATAGGGGCACTTTTTGAATTGGAAAAATGTATAAGAAAAAAAAACCTGAATAGTAAATTTATTTTATTTTTTATTTTTTTATTTGTTTTGAATTCCAATTCGGCCCAAACTCTTATTAGGGTTTTATAATCTCATTAAACCACTATATTAAGATCCAATGGCTAAGATTTAATTATCATTTATCCCACATCGAATTCTTAATTAATTTTGTTGTCTTTGGATCACCTATATAAACCCAAAGAATTGTTTACAAATTTTTACACCAAAACCTTTCATATCTTGGGTTTATATAAGTGAGCAACTCTAAATTTTAAGAGTAAGCCACTGATTTTGAGGATCATTAAGTCTAATTGACTAGAGGATACTCAAGTTAAAAGTGAAGGCACATAAATAATCTAGGGTAATCAAGATAATTTATAATATGAGAAAATTTAAACAAACACTTTGATAAATGAATAATGCATCATTTTATTTCAAAACATATAAAGTCGTTTACATTATATGAAGCTCTAGGGCATAAATCCCAACACTATAAGCTTTGGAAGCTGGTAAAGACGTGTGGGTATTGGTTAGACCGAATACTGAATGACTTACAGGTGATTCCTAATAGTTGGAAGTACACACTACCATCAATAAGAATCTTCTCGAGTCGAGTAGCATATGTAATCCTATGACTATAGGATAACATTGATTTTGTCTGAGATTCTCCACACTTTGATGCCATGTATGTCAGAAACCTTTCATGGTCTGGTCTCTAGATGTTCATTAGGTGTGGACCGATGCACTCGTTAATCAAGTGCAAATCAAGATAGAATTTGTCGGCTTGTATGTGTACCATAAAGGGTTTAGGTATCTATGTAAGTAAAGTCACGATTATTAAAGCTTTGGCCAAAGTCGATCACCTAGGGTGGATCACATCGGTTGTAAAGAAACGTGGACATATCGACATGAGATGTGCACCTCGGAAACTTGATGGTGTATTCTATATTTCTTAAGCACTACTCAGATAGCCTACAACAGAGGGATTGTTAAAGATATGTGATGACCTCGACTTGTATAATTCAGAAAGGTTGTTCATGCTCTTAGCGAATTCAGAGGTGGACGAATTGCGTACATATTAGCTAGGATTATATGATGAACATGTCTGAACGTATAGAGTCCCAATATGAAGTGTACTCATTGAGCACTTGGGTAGCCGATTAGTTTTGATAGAAGATAATATTCGATATGATAATTATCAACTAAGATAATCAAGTGTTATTAGATAACATTGATTATTTATTTTGACCTAATTGGATTAATTCAATAATTACATAAAGGCTTTGTCGTAATTTCATAATTATCTCTACCATTTGAGGATATTATGGTAATTGCAAGTTTGTAATTATAGGTGTTTTTGGCTTAATTTATTGGATTAAATCAAAGTGGCAAACATTGGACTAATTCATTTCCTAATCTTTGTATTGATTTAATTAGATTAAATCAAAGTGGTAGACAAAGGTGATTAGTCACACCTAATTATACATATTTGGACAAATTATATTAAGCACACATAAAAGTTGATTAGAACTTTTATTAATTAAAAATTATCTAAGTTTTGCTATAAATAGCAAGCTTTAGGAAGGTTTTAATTAAGCTTGAGAAAGCTAAATACATGCAATTCTTGGAGAAATTAGCCTAAGTTAGAGAAGTGTTTAGAAAAGTTTTGTAAGGTCTCTACAACATTTCATGTAGGATAAATCAAGATTGGATCTTGGAGAGGAGCTTGCTAGCATTGGAATCAAGATTGGATATTGGAGTCAAGCTTACAAACTTTGGAAGTTCTCCAACCATTTCAACAAGGGGAAATAGATTGGATCTCGCATCAAGCTTACTAGGTAAGTTTGAAATTCTCTTAAACTATGTTCTTCATTTGTGAGTTTTTCATTAGTGAGACATATAATGATGAATTATGTATTGGATGCATGATTACATAGCTTGAAGTTAAAATAAGGCTAATAGATTGTGTTATGATGCTTTGGAAGTATAAACACAATATGTTTGTTAATTAGGTCAAAGATGTTAATGTTGGACAATGAATAATAAATAAGAGTTTGGAACTCTAGATTAAAGCTTAGAGCTATGGCTATCATTCTAGAATCACTTGACCACCTTTGGGTGAACTATAATTGTTCATGAGATATTTCATAGGGGGATTTTAAATTGGTTTGTGTTTTGATTCAAACAAATACATAAATATATTTAAGATACATGTATGTTAGTTGTATAACATGTGTTGTGGTTGGTTTTGATGTTAAAAATAGTTTTAAGGTGTATTGAAATGATAGGAGAAAATTGGAAGTGTTTAAGGTTGATTTGAAGGTTGAAATTGCTCACTACCTAGTGGAGCGTCGCGACATTGACCTTCCAGTGTCGTGACACTGAGCATCAGACCTAAGAGTGTCACAAATCCCACTCTTTCGTGTCGCGACGCCGAGATGTTCAGCTCTCGAAGTTGCTCTCGCACTTAAAAGCGTCTGGACTCCCAAGACTCAGCATCGCGACTATGAGGGCTGATGGACACTAACACTTCATTTTCTCTATTCCAGAGTTTTCGGACTCCGATTTGGTCCCCATTTTTTTTCTTTAGACTCGTATCGGAATGTAGTTTTCATTAATATTTTAAAATACAACTATCTTTGATATCCTTGGGTTAGGCCCACTTCCGCTGTGCGGGGCATTGATTCGACCTTAGGTTCCACAACTGCCCCCCCAACAATGATATCCTATAAAATATTTTGAATCAAATTTCTTTCAACTATAACTGTAAAATATATTTATATTTAATTTAAACTACTATAATATTATGAAATAACTAATGCAAAGTAAGCAATATCTGTTAGGATTTATGCTTTAGAGCATCATGTACTATTTAAACGGATTATAATTGATTAACATTGTATTATTCATTTATCATTTGTTTTATTCGCATGTTGCAAATTATATGTGATGCCCATGATTACTCGTGTAGTTTCAGACTTAGTATATGAGTGTCATAAATAATAGGAATTAAGTCTGAAATTAGTAATATAAAATAGTTCTTAAAGTGCAAACAAAGATGGATTCTTTATTTATGGTTTATCTACAGCTGCAGTCTATTCTATAAATATATGATGATTTTCATCCGAGATTATTTATATACCTACATGAGAATAGAGGCACCTTATATGATGTGATTATATACGACTTGACCTAGAAATAAATTTCTTCTAATATCCGTTAGATAAAGATTTCATATATGTCTACTAGATGATCATTTATGGGTTGATCTCAATCATCATTGTATTATGAACTCCTGCATGATAGACTATATCTTTTGATTTATATTGGTGAGATCAGTGTGGTATTCCCAATCAATTTTGTGCTTTGAGGGTATGATTTGATGTGTAGTTAAGAATATTTTACAAACATATAGAATCCAATCTTTCTTATGAAAAGTAGAAGAGTATCTTCCTTAAGGGTTGATTCGGTACTTGAATGATTAGAGCGTTCAAGTTTTTCCGTTACAAATAGAAAGATGAAATTTATAATAGTTATGAATAAATCGTTAATTAGAGAATTAATGATACTTAAGGTACAAGAAATAATTAAAGAGGTATGACGAACCTTATGACCTGACTCTAATTATAAGATACATATATGAAATAATTATATTGATGGATACCAACGTAGTTCGGTTTATATAAAATATCTAGAGTAACAAGAGTAAAACATTAGGTTTTTACTGGAATAACCTAAATTTAATAATTCAAAATATTTGATTAAAAAGTTTTAATCAATATCTCAGGATTAATGGAGTTCGGAGTAACTAGTCTATTTGATCCTCTTACTAGCTTATTACACTAGAGAAATTTATATAATAATTGGATAGTCCAATTATTAATCACTTGTAACATTAAAAATATTAATAAATTATTTAATTATAAAGTTATTATTAATTTGATTAATAATTATATATTGTCACACTTTGATACTATATATTAAATTATTAAATATATAGTTTCCATAATTAATGATTATGGGATAATCATTTGTATTTCAAATTATTTGAAATTTGAATTAAGTTTTTTTTTTCCAATTTAAAAGTTAATTTTTAATCAATATTAGGATATTGGTTATATCTTTGATTGTATTTAAAATATAATAGAATATATGACATCCTA
The DNA here is from genome assembly GCA_019454045.1 of Zanthoxylum bungeanum. NCBI lineage: Eukaryota > Viridiplantae > Streptophyta > Magnoliopsida > Sapindales > Rutaceae > Zanthoxylum > Zanthoxylum bungeanum. The sequence goes on from SKCR01028106.1 coordinate 27,783, forward strand.
TTAAAAATTATTCAAATAAAATTTGAATTAAAAATAACCCGTTGGTGTTCAGGTAAATCCAGAGGAAGCGCATCAGCTGACGAAATTGACTTTTAAAATATTTTTTAGTTCGGATAAAATTAACAGGTATCATAAACCTATAATTTATCCATATTTTTCCATAATCAGTCATTAATATCAAATATTGTGAGTGATTACGTATAAAGACTTGGGATAAAAAAATTTCCGGAAATACTTTTCGTGATTATACGTTAACCGATTTACTAGTTCACCAAACTAGGCGACTGAGATAACTAGACAATTGGTTCAGCCTCAAAACCGGACCAGCCTACTTGACCGGTGCGTAATCACACGCGTATAACGCAAGCACACGTATCGTTCAAGTAGCATAAAAAGTATCGATCCCACTAGGACTTAATACCTAATCTATTAATCTTATTAGGTCAAATGATTACTAATATCTAACAAGTTGATTGATTGATTTGAAATGATGATTTTGAATTTGAAAACAAGTAAATAAAATTGCACGAAAGTAGGTTAAAGAAAATTCAATATTAGGAAACTATCTAGGGTTTTGAATCTTTCTAATATCTTTTAAAAGATGAAGTGGTTATTTCATGTTTGTGCAACATATCGGTTTACTAACCCGGAACACTAAATTATGCGAAAGCCTCTGTCGATGGTCAGACGTAAATACCCAGTTTAACCCAATTGAACCATATGTCTATGTCAACCAAATTATCTGGATTCATTAAGTTTAAGTTCCAATTATGGCTACCCCCGCTCGACATGTATATGTCTATCCTGTAAGGAAATCTATTAAAGGGTTATCTATCCTCAAGGAAGATCGTGGGCTATTAGGTCTAAGGCTGAAACCTAAAATTCCTTTGTCAAGTTTATTTTAGATTTACCAGATCAATCTTATTAGTGGCCAATTAACAAGATGCATTAAGCTTAAGACTTAATAAGTAAACCTTTAAATTACCCAAACTATAAAATAACCCCTTATAAACCGGTGATATTAGAATTCATCACAACCCCAGATAACTAATTTAGTTACGACACATAACTAAGGCTAGTAAAAACTTAAAAGTGAAAGACATAAAGTAAAAATGCTGAAAAGTAATTCCGGTAAAGTAAAATCTGAAAAGTAAATTACAATAAAATAAAATGCTAAGGTAAAAGGATCAACTTTTATTATTTACTATTTAGATATCTCCCTTAATATAATATATTAACTTGTGATTATTTTACCAACCAGCCATATAAGCGGTAATCTGATTAAGTCAAATTAAGTCCGACCAGCCATATAGGCGGTATCAAAATTTGTCCATAAATCTCCCATATAGACGGTAAGAAAATTTAATTACCAACTGAGCAATCTGGCAGTATCCTTACTTAGTCAGATTAAAACCAGTTTATAAATGATTACCAACCGGTCAATATAACGGTATCCTCATTAAGTCCAATTTTAAATACTGAATATATTATATTTAAGGGAGATTAATCTAAATAGAAATAGTAAAAAATTACCTTTCACCCTAGCATGGGAAGTTACCACCTCCTCATGTTGAATAGTAAAAACTGTAAAAGTAAAGAAAGTAAATTACTATTATTACAGAACGTAATTAAAATTAATTACAAAACAGAAATTTAAAAGAAACTAGATAGAAAACTCCCTATTTACATCAGAGAATTTAGAGAGGAAGGTACATCTGAAACTGAAATTTCGAGCTATATTTATAGGCGTCCATAAGCCACGCGCGTCATGACGCGCACGTTTCTTCTTACGTCGCAACACGCTGACGTGTCAGCTTCTGATTGGTTCGTTTCAGATTCTTATCTGCCACGTGGCAATTCGGATAAATGAGTCAATAATTAAGTTGATGTGGCGCTGACATGGCGATGACGTGGCATTGCCGTGGCGAAAGTGATTGTCAGCACCATAGAATTGCGACACATGGCACGCTGTGATTGGCTGATGATGACGTGGCGGTGACGTGGAACGTTGACTCGGTCAATTGGTGATGTGGACGATGACGTGGCTGACACGTGGAGTGACACGTGGCAACTCATGGCGATGGCGATTGTCGGCACCATAGGATGATGACACGTGGCACGACACACGTTAGCAGATCTGTTGTGATGGTGACACGTGGTGTTGGACAGTTATGATCCATAGCGTCACTATTTGTACAGATCATGGTGTTGTTGTACAAATTAACTATGTGACAAAGGAAATTGCTCTTTTATCATTTGTGATTAGATCACCAAGATGTATAAATGATGAAAGGTCCATATGATTAGTTCCTGGATTGAGATGATATGAGACAGTATCAATCCATGAAGGTTTAATCATTAAATATCCCTAGTTGTAGTATTATCGAGATTGGACATCGATAATGCAGAATAGACTAGTATTACACTTGTGCGCGTTGTGAGGGTATAACGGCATAGTTCTCATATATTTGGGGTATAGGATACTCATGCAAATTTAGTAGGAGGTTGTGTTTTACCGATGGTACGGAAAACAGCTTCGCTCTGGATAGACCCCTCAGAATTCCATTGGTAGTATATGTTGGCAAATTGTAAGGTCCCAAGATCATAAACAATCATGAAAATGAAGTGCGAATACATCGACGAGGTCGCGAAATACTCACATCGATCGGTTGAGCGACATAGAGGCAAACGAGGCAACAAAAACGAACTGCTGTCCTCCCTCACTGGTTCGGCAGTGTGCAGTTTTTCTTCACTGGTTTTGGCTTGGTTTGAGTCCTTCGTCAAGCTCCAAGATTCGTCGAATGGTTCCCGGATCATGGGTGAGCTTCCCTATCACCTTCGCATATCTCGTAGTGTGCTAGCTCTTGCGGTTTTTGCCACAAAAACCCAACTTCATGCTTCCTTATGCTCGATTTTCTTGACAGAAAACAGTGAGCTGTTATGCCCATTGGGCGTGATTTTTGGAGAGATGAGAGGAAAAGAGAAATTGTGTATTAGTTGGTGGAAAGAGTATTCAATACCTTATATATTTTTCCAAAAAATAATAATGTGATTTACCAATTATTTTCCTTTTAAAAGTCAAATACAAAAGCAAATCAAACTTTCCAACAACCATCAACTATTCCAACAATACTACACTCAAAGTGACTAGTTGTCTTTTCAATCAATCAATCACATCAATCAATCAAATGTCACATCACTCAAAGTGACATGTGATTTGACGCTTGATGCGACTAATGATTTGACGTTTGATGTGACTTGCGTGCCGCACTCGAATTCGAAATGCAAATGCGCTCGCAATCACTCGGGCTCGGGTTCGCTAATTCTAAACTAACGAATTTTCCGTTACGTCGTAATCAAATGATTACGCCTAGCGAAGTCACTATTCACGTCGCTAACAAATTAATTCTAAATTAATTCGTTCGCCCGAATTAAAATCTAATTTTAATTCCGCGTCGAAATCTAATTTCATTTAATATATCAAATATATTAATTAATCGATTAATTCCAAATTAATCGTTATCTCTCTTTAATGGATATTTTATCCCAGATAAAATATCTCCTCAATTAATCCCAGATTAATTTTTTCTCTCTTCTAATTAATCCTAGATTAATTTAGAGTGCGAGTTATACGTCATCGGTGAATCTTTGGGAAGTGACCCATGAGATCCCCAGATATGTTGGCAGTAAATTCGGTATTCAGACTATCCGAACACGTAAGTACCTCGTACTACGTTTATATCGATTTACAAGACAAGGTTGGCCTCTAGAAAAGTGACATGCCTCCCAATTCTCCGGAAATATCCTTACAGGAATAAAGGATCTATATCAAGCGTAGTATACCGTAGTATGCGTATTTCTGTCCAGTATCGGATGATCACGTGCTAGGCTTGGGGGGAAGGAATTGTGTCTGCCCCGTACGAAGCACATGTCGGATGTCTGGCGACTAGTCTCTATAATCGGATATACATGACCTAGTCATAATATCCCGATAGCTGCACAGAATTTAAGAGAACCAGTCCCGTATCCTACGTGACCATCATCTCCAAATTACTGGAGTGACACTTTCTTCTTGACATCACACCCAACACACTACGATTCTCGATATACCCAGAATCGGCGTACACAGAAACCGGTTAAAGCCCTGGACGACCTCAACCAAAGTATATTGACTGTCGTATGTATTAGCGGTGCAAGTCTCAGGTTAAGACCAAATACACCTACCCTGATTTCGGACTTCCATAGACACATAGTCATACTACCATTTAATTCTGAGGGGGTCTTATCCAGAGCGAAGCTGTTTCCCGTACCATCGGTAAAACACAACCTACTATTACACTTGCATGAGTATCTTATACCCAAATTTAAGAACTATGTCGTTGTGCCCTCACAACGCGCACAAGTGTAATACTAGTCTTTTACGTATTTATCGATGTCCAATCTCGATAATACTCTAACTAGGGATATTTAATGATTTATCCTTCGTGGACTGATACTGTCTCATATCATTCTCCGTACAGGAACAAATCACAAGGACCTCTCATCATTTATATATCTAGGTGATCTAATCACAAATGATAAGAGTGCAATCTCCTTTGTCATATAGTTAATTTGTACAACAACACCATGATCTGTACAAATAGTGATGCTATGGGTCATAATTGTCCAACAATCTCCCACTTGTCCTATAGCCAGTCACTCGAGTGCTTGACACCCGAACTATGTACGGTTGGCTCAAATTGCTGAGAAAAGTTTTTCGTTAGCGGATTTACATGATTATCGTCTGATGCGATTTATTCGATCATTACATCGCCACGATGTATGATCCGAACGAATCAGATGAATATCGAAGTATGTATCTGGATCGTTGATGAGACCATTAATTCTTTAGCCTGAGCTCAAGCCTAGCTTAGCTGCTAACATAATTATATCTAATCTAATTAGATATTTACCGACCCCAGAAGGCTTCTATTGCTATTTCAACTGCAACAATAACCGCATTTGTTGTTTATTCGGTAACAGAATCTTGCTTGGAAGATTTCCAGCTCATTGTACTGTTATTAAAACTGTATAGTACCGTTTACGACTTATAGTTGTTTTATCGGTTTAGGAAACTTGCTACAGCGACCCACGTCACTTCAAGTTCTCCTTCTCCATAGACTAAGACATCATCCTTAGTTCTCTAAGATACTAACGGATGTTCTTAACATCAATCCAGACTATCACTTGGATTGGCCTGTTTGTGAATCCATATGCTCAAAGCGTATGAGACACCAGGTCGCGTACATTTTTCAATGTACGATTTCTCGGAGAGTTTTCTCGAAAGCCAAGCTTTCACCGATATTTTTTTATGGGAATATCATTTCCAAGAAATGACATATCATCATTATTATTTAGGACAGCCACTGTCAGTGTGCTCCCACTAACCCTCTTATATACATAAGAATCTTTTCGTTTTGAATTAAATCATACTCCATTATGATTACATCAAAACGATAATTCCAAGAACCTATGCTTGCTTCAATCCAAACATGGATCGAATAACCTGCAAACCTTGTTTGATAGTTTTGGTACGACAAAACCGTCAGGATGTTGTAAACATCCTCCGAAAGGTTTCCTTTTAAGGAAAGCGATTTCCCGTTAAGCTGACATATTTCATAAATGAAATACGCAGCTTTAGCAAGCATTATCCATGTATATCTTCCTTGAAGATTCATACAGTACCAATAGGCACAATGCCTTGCGGTACATCAACTAGTATCCAAACTTGTTGATATATATGGAATCCATTTCGGACTCATGACACTTTGTCATAATAGGGAGTCGATACCTTGTATCACTTCCTCATGCGTAGTCAGTTAGTATACCTCAAAAGATTAACATCTTTATTAAGGTGAGATCAGAAACCCATACCCCAGGTTGTTTTCTGACTCCCTCCGACTCACGCAGTTCTTGTGTATTCGAAGATTAATGGTAATAGTTACATCATTTATGAACTATTTGTGTTCCATTAGGATTCGATGCGTAGAATAGTATTTCTCTGATTTTCATCGAGTTTTACTATCCTCCCACTTACCACTACATATCGGTATTCCCCTTAGGAAAACCGCATGGTGAGCAACAATCTAATTTTTCTCCAGTGAGATGTATAAGTACTATAGTTTGGTATCCCTAGGATAACCTACATTTGGCACTTATCATATTTGGGTTTTAGTTTGGTATCATCCAAACGTATGCCTAGCACACCCAAATTTCAGGAATGTGAAACCCGGTTTCTTTCCTGTTCATATCTAATATGATATATGTCAAACAGATTTTAATGGAACCTTATTCTAAATAAGTTTTGCACTGCTTATGTTTATTCATTGAAGGAAATGATAGCTCAGAGCGACTCATGATTAACCTTATCATGTCCAACAAAATTTGGTTTATCCGTTCAGACACACCGTCAAAATGACGTGTTCCGGGAGGAGTCCTCATTTGAAAGAACACTTTATTCTTTCAAGTATAATAGAAACTTATTGCTTAGGTATTTTCCATTACGGGTTACCGTGACGGTATAATACTATAGCCAATCTGTTTGTCTATTTTGTGTCGAAACTGTAAAAAGTTTCCGATTTGTGTTCTTTAAAAGAAAACACAAACCATTACGCGATGCCACATCCGTATAGGTCACGAAATATTCATATCCACATCTAGCCTAGCTAGACATGGGCCCACTTGCTTCACTATGAACTAGGGCTAACAGATCGGTGGCTTTTACACTTTTACCAAGTAAATAGTATTTTAGGCACTTTGCCCAATAAACTAGATTTGTAGACTTTATTTGAATGGAATCAAATTAGTCCTAGTACCCACTCTTCAAAATGGTGGATATACGAGTCTTGTTTAATTGTGTCCCCGAAAACAATGCCACAATTAGTTTCATCTGATCAAATCAGTTGAGCTATTTATTTGTCATAATATATATTTGAGATTTATTTATATTCAAAATATAAATGTTGTTATTCACATCTAATGTGTTTATCTCAATATCATCTTTATATAATAAAACACTTTAGTGTTCTAGAATATAAAGGTTCACCCGCAACGGGTTAAACACTGATAAAGAGATAATGTTTCTAGTCAAACTAGTTACATTATAACAGTTTCCTAATTTAAGTACACACCCGAAGGTAGTTCCTAAACTTAGGTACATGCGGTTAAAACAGCGACTTTCGTCCTGTTTCTGATTCGCAGATTAAATCTCAATTGAAGTCAGTATCCTGTTCAAAACAGATTCTGAATATCAATATATATTTATGTATCACACTAAGTATTTAAAATCCAATTTTAATACTAGTAGTGAACATAATGTTGATAAACATATTTGAAGTTAGAGCCTTGCTCGTTCTTCAATTCCTTAATGTCTGCTTTGTCCAAACGGCAGTCACGCTTCCGCGATCCCATTTGCCACATTTAGGTAGACATTTTGGGATATGTCCTTTATCTTCCCAGAAGATTATAATGATATTGCCTTTGCCGGTTTCAACACTCCATAAGCCTTTGGCCAAGCCTTGGCCTTCTAGAATATCGAAATAAGGTGCGCCTTGCGCTACTTGCCTAATTTCAAACTTTGACTTTGTCTCCTTGAGAATAGTCATTAACTCTCCAAGAGTTATTTATTGCAATTTATACTTCTAAAATCTAAGTTAATAGATTTATGAAGATCCTTCAATTTCTTTATCATACTTTAAGGATCTAATCCTTAGTTCTGATTCAGAAATTAAGGAGTCCACTACGACAAATATAATGGATTAAGCACTTAAGTTATCATAACATGAATATTCCAAATATCATGTTCCACTTATTTGCTTAACTCCAGGCTTAGGCCTAATATGTTATTTTATCAAATAAAGTAACTTATTAGTTTCCAGGACCATCCTGAAACCTTATTCTCAATTTGAAAATTAAACCATTTAAATACATTTTCCCTAGGATTATGTTTTAAATGTCAATCTTTCAATTATATCTTGATTCTAATAGTCCAACTATTTAATCAACGATTTAGGTACTATTTATTATAATGATTACAATAGTCCAACTATTTAATCAACTATAATTTTAATAGATTAAAATCAATTATATTGATTACTATAATCCAATTATAAAATCAACTATAAATGAATAGTTTGAATATATAGTCCAACTATTTATTAAAACAACAATTTAAATATTAGTCCAACTAACATTTAATTTATAACGACGAATGGATATTTGTTTGAGCGCGTATGGCGAGTAATTGAACGAGTATTGCAAATTCAATTCTTGCCTCCCACTATTTTTCGGCGAGCCTCTAACCCTCTGTCGAGTACTCGGGAAACCGTGTTTCCTAGTGGGCTAGGATCCCGTTAAATATCACACAATCTTGACTTTGGCCAACAAATTGTATGATAATTAACTAGGTAGATCTCTAAGATCGATTGGATCCAATCCAATTCCTAGATCCGGTAGGGGGACATCCAAGTCCGAAACATATATCTTATATATGCTAATACATCCAATGTATTACCTAACCTTTTTCCTCTGAATCAACTAAGCCTTGGCTTTGGCACAACAAACTTAGTGATCCCAGTCAAGCGCGACCCATTGACCATGGAAAGCTTCATAATCAATGTCGATGGACAAGAATTGGTCTTGACTTTGGCCAACAAACCACAACTTGGACAACACACTGACATGTAACAAAGCCTTCGTGATTCAAACACATCTTCGACAGACAAAGGCCTTGACTTTGGCCAACAAGCCAATGTCGTCTTAGATCTTGAGTGAGAATCACTCAATGGAAGGAAAAACGCTTAATATTTTGCGAGGGTTTTTCGCGTGCAAATTGGCAACCAATTTATTATCTTTGTTAATGTTTCATCATCATAAACCCTTGAACATGCATTCTAAACACATAATAAAGCGCATATGTAAAATAATAATGATATGCGGATGAATACTTTACACAATGATCCTAGATCAAATCTCTCACTTTCTCTCTCCCGCTAGCACAAGTATTACTTCAACCTGTTACACTACACTTCTAAAGAAACATCATTTACATTGAGGGGAATATATGAGAAGAGAATACAAAGAAATGAGAGGTAATAAGGCTGGACACGCAGGTCCAATTTAATAAATCGAATTTATTACAACAATTTCTAAAATTGTCCCACCCATCTAATATCCATCCGATATACATTATTCATGCATCGCAACCCTGTATTCACACAAGCATGTTATCAATCAATCTAATCCAATTAATTAATCTGATAATTAGTGATCATCCAATGTTCAAACAACGATTTGATTTTGCTCGAGTCAAACTCATTTTTGCGAATAAGTACTCAAAGTACGAATTCTCGAATTAAATTAAACTACATCATTAAATCCAATTTAATATGTATTTAATTCTAATTCTCTATTTAATTCCAAATTAAATAATACACTTTAATAATAAACCTTTTACGACTTAAATTCCAAATTTAATCGCAACGGGTCTCCAAGCCCGATTAACATCCAACGTCAATTTAATTAAAGTCCAATGGGCTTTTAATTAATTTCTTTAGACGTGGACTTTTGGTCAACTCGGGTCAAATCGAATAACCAAAATCCAATCCGGGAGTTACCCCATAAGCCCAGAAATCAATCTTAGCCCATTAGGCCCAATTAAACTTTAAAGGTCCATTAAGTCGCATTTGGGCTTTATGGAAGTGGTTTTGGGCCTAATTGGATCCAACCAATTTTGCCTAAACCCAACTTTGTACAACAAAGCCCAATAAGCCCATTTACAACATTCAAAGTCCAATTTCCAAAATTAGGCCACAAAATAATTAAATCACAAAATTCCAATTTTCCCAATTTAATTACCAAAGTGTGTATGTAATACACAATTAATTACCCGATTAACATTTCTAAAACATTAATTACATAACTAATCATGCTCATCTACATCAATTATTGTCCAACACAAATTGATTAAAATCAACCCCATTTACATGCAACAAGTCTCGGCCAATTTGGGGATTTTTCGTCCGATTCGAATTCAATCCAATTAATTCCACAATCGACATTAAATCACCATCCTAATTGATTCTAACTCATCCAATGAATTAAAATCAAAATCCCAAGACATTAAAATAGGGCATCAAATTCGGCCATGCCAAATTTTTGGGGCAAATTTGTTCCAAACCAAATTTGATCCAATCAATCTCAAATTAAAATATATCTAAGCATACTAATTCATCCAAATTCATTAAACATGCTCAAATACAATTTTACCCAAATTTTATCCCTAAGTTGATTTCATGCTCAAACCTTTAGCTCATGATGCCATTGTTGGCAAATTCTAAGGTCCCAAGATCTTAAACAAGCATGAAAATGAAGTGCGAATACATCGACGAAGTCGCGGAATACTCACATCGATCAGTTGAGCGACGCGAAGGAAAACGAGGCAACAAAAATGAACTGCTGTCCTCCTTCACTGGTTCGGCAGTGTGCAGTTTTTCTTCACTGGTTTTGGCTCGGTTTGAGTCCTTCGTCAAGCTCCAAGCTTCGTCGAATGGTTCCCGGCTCATGGGTGAGCTTCCCTATCACCTTCGCATATCTCGTAGTGTGCTAGCACTTGCGGTTTTTGCCCTAAAAACCCAACTCCATGCTTCCCTATGCTCGGTTCTTAACAGAAAACAGTGAGCTGTTAGGCCCCTTGGGCGTGACTTTTTGGAGAGATGAGAGGAAGAGAGAAATTGTGTTGTTATAGTTTTGGAAAGAGTATTCAATACCTTATATATTTTTCCAAAAAATAATAATGTGATTTACCAATTATTTGCCATTTAAAATTCAAATACAAAAGCAAATCAAACTTTCCAACAACCATCAACTATTCCAACAACTACTATCACTCAAAGTGACTAGTTGTCTTTCATCAATCAATCACATCAATCAATCAAATGTCACATCACTCAAAGTGACATGTGATTTGACGCTTGATGCGACTAATGATTTGACGCTTGATGTGACTTGTGTGCCGTACTCGAAGTCGAAATGAAAATGTGCTCGCAATCACTCTCGGGCTCGGGTTCGCTAATTCTAAATTAACGAATTTTCCGTTGCGTCGTAATTAAATGATTACGCCTAGCGAAGTCACTATTCAAGTCGCTAACGAATTAATTCTAAATTAATTCGTTCGCCCGAATTGAAATCTAATTTTAATTCCGCGTCGAATTCTAATTTCGTTTAATATATCAAATATATTAATTAATCGATTAATTCCAAATTAATCGTTATCTCTCTTTAATGGATATTTTATCCCAGACAAAATATCTCCTCAATTAATCCCATATTACTTTTTTCTCTCTTCTAATTAATCCCAGATTAATTTAGAGTGCCAGTTATACGTCATCGGTGAATCTTTGGGAAGCGACCCATGAGATCCCCGGATATGTTGGCAGTAAATTTGGTCGTCGGACTATCCGAACACGTAAGTACCTCCTACTACGTTTATACCGATTTACAAGACAAGGTTGGCCTCTAGCAAAGCGCCATGCCTCCCAATTCTCCATAAACATCCTTACAGGAATAAAGGATCTATATCAAGCGTAGTATACCGTAGTATTACGTATTTCTGTCCAGTATCGGATGATCACGTGCTAGGGCTGGGGCTGGAATTGTGTCTGCCCCGTACGAAGCACATGTCGGATGTCTGGCGACTAGTATCTATAATTGGATATACATGACCTAGTCATAATATCCCGATAGCTACGAAGCATTTAAGAGAACCAGTCCCGTATCCTACGTGACCATCATCTCCAAATGACTGGAGTGACAATTATGTCTTGCATCACACCTAACACACTACGATTCTCGATATACCGAGAATCGGCGTACACAGAAACCGATTAAAGCCCTGGATGACCTCAACCAAAGTATATTGATTGTCGTATGTATTAGTGGTGCAAGTCTCAGGTTAAGACCAAATACACCTACCCTGATTTCGGACTTCCATAGACACATAGTCATACTACAAATGGAATTCCGAGGGGGTCTTATCCAGAGCGAAGCTGTTTCCCGTACCATCGGTAAAACACAACCTCCTATTACACTTGCATGAGTATCCTATACCCAAATATATGAGAACTATGTTGTTGTGCCCTCACAACGCGCACAAGTGTAATACTAGTCTTTTACGTATTTATCGATGTCCAATCTCGATAATACTCTAACTAGGGATATTTAATGATTTATCCTTCGTCGATTGATACTGTCTCATATCATTCTCCGTCCTGGAACAAATCACAAGGACCTCTCATCATTTATATATCTAGGTGATCTAATCACAAATGATAAGAGTGCAATCTCCTTTGTCACATAGTTAATTTGTACAACAACATCATGATATGTACAAATAGTGATGCTATGGGTCATAATTGTCCAACAGTATGACTATTTGTCTATGGAAGTCCGAATCAGGGTAGGTGTATTTGGTCCTAACCTGAGACTTGCACCGCTAATACTTGTGACAATCAATTTGCTTTGGTTTTGGTCGTCTAGGGCTTTAACAGGTTCTGTGTACGCCTCTTCTGCGTATATTAAGAATCGTATTGTATTGGGTGTGATGTCGAGATGGAAGTATCACTCCAATCATAGTGGAGATGATGATCACGTAGGATACGAAACTCATTCTCTTTTATGCTGCAGCTATCGGGATATTATGACTAGGTCATATTTATCCGATTATAGAGACTAGTTACCAGAGATCCGATATGTGCTTCGTACGGGGAAGACACATTTCCAGCCCCAGGCCTTGCACGTGACATCCGATACTGGATCGAGATACGTAATACTACGTATACTACGCCTGATATAGATCACATATTCCTGTAAGGATATTTCTGGAGAATTGGGTAGGCATGGCGCTTTGCTAGAAGCCAACCTTGTCTTGTAAATCGGTATAAACGTAGTACTAGGTACTTACGTGTTCGGATAGTCCGATGACCAGATTTACTGCCAACATATCCGGGGATCTCATGGGTCACTTCCCGAAGATTCATCGATGATGTATGACTCGCACTTTATTAATCTGGGATTAATTAGATGAGAGAGAAAATTAATCTGGGATTAATTACGGAGATATTTTATCTGGGATAAAATATTATTAAAAGAGAGATAACGATTAATTTGGAATTAATCGATAAAATTATATATTCGATATATTATACGAAATTGGATTTTGACGCGGAATTAAAATTGAATTTTAATTCCGGCGAACGAGTTAATTTAGAATTTATTCGTTAGCAACGTGAATAGTAATTTTGCTAGGCACAATTATTTAATTACGTCGCAACGGAAAATTCGTTAATTTGGAATTAGCGAACCCGAGCCCGAGAGTGTTTGCGAGCGCACTCACATTTCGAATTCAAGTGCGGCCCGCAAGTCACATCAAGCGTCAAATCACTAGTCGCATCAAGCGTCAAATCACTTTTCACTTTGAGTGATGTGATGTGACAACTTATCACTTGATTGAGTGATGTGAATAGTTGATGTAGTGGTTGTAGCCTTTAATATCTTGACTTTTAGAAAGCAAAATAAGGAAAATGAATTTTGGAAATTCAAAAAAGTGTATTAGATAGACAATTTTCCCAACCACCAACACTTAACACACATTTCTCTCTTCTCTCTTCTCTCCTTCACGCCCAATGGGCTGCACTTCTTCTTCTATTTTATGCTCACTGCCGAGACAAACAAGGAGAACCAAGTGATGATTTTGTTGCAAAATCAAGAGTGTTAGCACACAATGGAGTCATCCTAAGGTGATAGGGAAACCTACTTGTGAGCATGGAATCACTTCACCAAGCTTGGAGCATCAATGGAGGACCATGACCGAAAATTGGAGAACCAAAATTCAGCTATCTGCCGAGACCACCTTGGAGGGAGAAAAAGATTTTTGTTCTTCATCGCATCGCCTCAACCGATCGATGTAAGTATTCCGAAAATTCTTCGTATATTCACATGTATGTTTCATTGCTTTAATCGATCATCGGGACCGTAGAAACCCAACAATGGTATCAGAGCGAAGTTGAGCATGAAACTTGAATTTAGGGTTAAAATTGGGTAAATTGATTTTGAACATGATTTATTAAAATTAATTGATTGAGTATGCTTGAATGATGTTTAATTGAAGTTGGATTGGATCAATTTCATGAAATTTGATTGGATCAATTTTTCCCCAATTTTCGAGGCTTGGCCGAGAATCATAATGCCCTATGTCATGGTGATTTTTTTTTATTTTTGATTCATTGGATGACTTGAAATCAATTGGGTAATGTTGATTGTGGATTTAATTTGATTGAAACCAAATCGAACATTAAAAACCCTAATTGCCGAGACTTGATAAGCATGGGAAATGAGTTGATTTTGATTAAAATGTGTTGGACGTGTTTCGATGTAAATGAGCATAATTAATTAGGCTAATTGATGTTTTGGAAATGTTAATTTGGGTAATTAATTATGGCAATACACTTTGAATAATTAAATTGTGAAATTGGAATTTAATTATGTTGGGCTTAAATTGGATTTGGGCTTGAAAAATTGTAATTGGGCTTTAATGGGCTTGGTTGTACCAAGATGGGTTTAGACTAAATTGGTTGGATCCAATTGGGCCCAAAACCATATCCATAAAGTCCAATTATGACTTATGGACCTTAATATATTAATTGGGCCTAATGGGCCTAAATTAGTTTCTATGCATATAAGGGTGATTCCTTAAATAGGCTTTGGTAATTGGGTTTGACCCGAGTTGACCAAAAGTCCATGCCTTAAGAAATTAATTAAAAGCCCATTGGACTTTAAATTAAATTAACATTGGATGTTAATCGGGCTTTGAGACCCGTAACGAATAGATTTGGAATCTAAGTCGTAAGAGTTCATTAATAAAGTGTAACATTTAATTTGGAATTAAATAAATGAGTTAGTATTAAGTACAAATTAAATTGGATTTAATGTTGTAGTTTAATTTAATTCAAGAATTCGTACTTTGAGTACTTATTCGCAAAACGAGTTTGACTCGCGCAAAATCAAATAGTTGTTTGAACATGGATGGTCATTAATATTCAGATTAATTAATTGGATTAGATTGATTGATAACATGCTTGTGTGAATACATGGTTGTGATGCTTGAATAATGTATATCGGATGGATATTAGATGGGTAGGGTAATATTAGAAATTGTTGTAATAAATTTAGAATTTATTAATTGGACCTGCGTGTCCAGCCTATTACCTCCTTACTCTATGTATTTCTCTTGTCACCTAATCCCCTCAATGTAAATAAGGTTTCTTTAGAAGTGTTATGTAACGGGTAGAAGTAATACATGTGCTAGAGGGAGAGAGGAAATGGAGAGATTTGTTCTAGGAACAATGTGTGTTTAAGTATCCATCCGCATATCATTATTGTTTTACTTATTTACGCGCCTTATTATGTGTTTGCCAATTGCACGCGAAAACCCTCAACATCATATTAAACGTTTTTCCTTCCATTGAGTGATTCTTACTCAAGATCTAAGACTGGCATT
>SKCR01028107.1:0-45932 GCA_019454045.1 Zanthoxylum bungeanum
TTCTTTCTCGAACTCTGATCCATTCTCGGATTACCATTCCTGGCTTGTTCATTCTTGAACTCTGATCCATTCTCGGATTACCATACCTAGCAGAACTGATCTGATATCTCCATACCCGGAGTGCCGTACCTGCCAGAGCTAATCTGATATCTCCATACCCGAAGTGTCGTACCTGGCAGAACTGATCTGATATCTCTATATCCAGAGTGTCATACATGGCATAACTGATACTGAACCAATGTGGTCCTCGCCCCCAAAATGCCATACCCATCAAAACTAATAATGAACCAATGTGGGCCTCGCCCCCAGAATGCCATACCCGACAAGCCTGCTATTGATGCTGATGATAATGTGGGCCTCGCCCCCAGAGTGCCATACCCGGCTAAACTGATGCTGATAATAATGTGGGCCTTGCCCTAGAGTGCCATACCTGGCAAAACTGATTCTGATAAGGATGTGGGTCTCGCCCCCAAAGTGTCATACCCTGCAAGACTGATACTGAACTAATGTGGGCCTCGCCCCCAGAGTGCCATACCCGACAAGACTGATTTTGATAAAGATGTAGGCCTCACCCCCAGAGTGATGTGGGCCTCGCCCCAAACTGATATTGATATGGGCCTCGCCCCTGGGACTCATCCCCAAGACTGAAACTCATATGGGCCTCAACCCTGGTACTCATCCCCGAAACTGACCGATATAGGCCTCAACCCTTGGACTCATCCCCAAAACTGATTCATTTCTGAAACAGACTGTACTGTCGCTGCTTCTGATTGGCTTGTCTTTGCCGTTTTTCTTTTTCTTCTTCAAAACCTGTGAATACAAAGCAAAAAAAACACAAAAAAGAATGCAAAATATGTTACGTGTATGCATGCATGCATGAATGAATTTCATATTCCATTGGGTTAGGTCTTCCGCCAGTTCTCCAGGTGATTGCACAGTATTCTCTCTAGTCTCGTGGCTCAATTTCTTGTTATGTCCCGGATTCACGAGGTGGTAGCCTGGTCGCTCCCAGTCTTGATTTAGCTTTATGTTCTCCGCTGTTTGCATTTAGTCAAGATGAACCACTTGGTGGGGCCTTCCATATCATCATACTATATCACATGCTACGAAATAGTCCCAATAGTTTTACATATTATCGTCCTCAAGGAATGTCCAGTAATGAAACCAGAGAACATTCAAAACACTCAATGCAACTCAAATCAGAGTTTTTGAATAAATGATCTATGCCAGACTCAAAGTGTGTGTGTGCAAAGGTTCCTCTGCAGCTTGATCCTTAAGTAAGCTAACTCAATAATTTCGTTTCAAAAATCGGGATCGATGGGTCAAACCAACCTAGATGTCTCAGTTATGCCTGCAGTTGCTTTTATGTGCTCAATATGGTATGGTTTTCTTTCTCTTTTGTCTCTTTGTCTCTTTTTTTTTTCTTTTTTTTTTCAACACACCTACCCTTTAAGGTAGCATTTCTCCTCATGGTGGTCCTAATACTTGCCCATGGGTAGCTTCACGCTTATCGGTTATAGGCGGTTTATTTCTTTTCTTTAGAGACTTTTTCTTTTATTTTCAACCATACCACACATCATAACACAAGCAAGTCAGGATAGACATCTAAGCAAACGGTCATTCACCGACCTACAATCTTTTTCAACTAGTCATCTTGCCAACTACTCAGGTTTTCACCGTAAGAACCTATAATTAAGTGCTTACGAGTCTAACATAGATCAATTACTCAAAGCATCAGATAAAAGCACATCAAGAGTTTATCGTTTCTAAGATTTCACCCTAAAATAAACAATTTCATCATCGGACTTATGTTTAACTATTAAGGACTAAACAACCTTTTTTTCTTTTTCTTTTCATTTTTCTCTCTTTTTTGTTTTTTTCCTTTTTTTCTTTTTTTTTTCTTTTTCTTTTCTCTCTTTTTTTCTTATTTTTTGAAGGCCCCCCCAATGGTCTTTCTATCCTTGGCGTAAGATTTTATGTTTCTCGATTTCCTTTTCCACGCTATCCATGTTTTCTAAACTCCTTTTGAAAAATATTCTTTTACCCCTAACCCAACGGATATCTATGATGGCTTTTAAGACACAAGGGTTAGCATGATGCATGTATGCATGAGGTGTATGAGATGTGTGTGATATATATAAGTTGGATTTTGTCATTTTAAAGCATTCAATCACATTATCGCGAGGTGAAAACTTGTCCCTATTGAAAAGTCCCAACAGGTTTACACTTTGCGATAACATGGCTAAACAACTTCAAATGATAAGAGGCCCAAACATAAAATGGCCCATCGACATATTAGAAGCTTTTGGCCCAACTGTCAAAGGACACGAACTCGTCCCAGTTTAAATGGCCCAACAAGATCACATCTTTTGACAAAAGTTCCAACTGGATCCAAATGACGACGGTCCAAAACATCAACATAAAAAAAATAATTTCTACTAGTTCTACGACTAAGGTTCACATGTGGATTTACGGGAGTGCGGAAAAAGTCTCTCGCTGACGAAGGCTCTCGCTGACAATGCCTTTAACTAAACCCCTTCAACCCACTATAGACACAGTTAATTAAAGCACAAATCCAAACATTACAAGACATTATTTCGGGGCCGATTCTCTATCCCCAGTGGAGTCGCCATACTGTAGGACACAGAACTTGACGACGCTGTTCTAGGCTCGTGGCCTAGTTGGGAGTATGGAATAGTCCACGGGGGAACTAAACCGGAGAAATAACATTGAGTCGCCACCCGCTGTGAACCGGGACAAAGATTTAAGGCCGCACTCACCCCTTGCAATGGAAGACCTCAAACTGTTAAATATATATTTAATTAATTATTTTATTTAATTTGGTATATGATTTAATTAATTATTTTATTTAATTTGGGTTGTATTTTGAGGGCCTTGGGCGTGTGGGCCTTGGTTGGGCGTGTGGGTCTTGTCTTGGTGGGCTAGGTGTTGTGTTGGTTTGGTGAGTCGGTTTGGGCCAATGTTAAATGGTTCTGGGATTTTTAGGCTAAATGTGCTTTAAAACGGAGGTCCAACGAGCGAGATTGTACCTAAACAAGTGAATAAAAATCTAATGAAACACTGATTCCCTTCCGACGACCGTTTCCCGCAATATCCTTAACTAAAAAGGTAGTGTCTCCAGATGAGACTCATCATAGGCACTCACATGCAAAAATGCAGTGCCTACAGTCGCCCCACTTTGATGGGACTTGTGTAATGTGTAACAGTGACAATCCTATCAAAGTTATACAATGCATTTTCACTTACCTGGCTCGCCAGCTGCCACTTGACTTACCATATGTTGAGTTGAGTTGATTTGGTGGTGAGGTGCTGCGACCCCTGGTTCATTCCCGAACTGTGCTCCATTTTTAGAGCGCCATTTTGGGCATCTTTTGTGTGTGTGCTCCATTTTGGAGCGCCATTTTCGGCATCCATTTTCAACATCTGTTGTGTGTGTGCTTCATTTTGGAACGCCATTTCCGGCATTTGTTGTGTGTGAGCTCCATTTTGGAACGCCATTTTCGGCCTTTGCTGTGTGTGCTACATTTTGGAACGCCATTTTCGGCATTTGCTGTGTGTGCTCCATTTTGGAACACCATTTTCGGCATCTGTTATGGGTGCTCCATTTTGGAGTGCCATTTTCGACGTCTACTATGTGTGCTCCATTTTGGGGCGCCATTTTCTGCATCTGTTGTGTGTGCTCCATTTTGGAACGCCATTTTCGACATCTGTTGTGGGTGCTCCATTTTGGAGTGCCATTTTCGGCGTCTGCTATGTGTGCTCTATTTTGGGGCGCCATTTTCGGCATCTGTTGTGGTAGCGGTCCATTTCCGAACCTTGCTGTGCGAGAATGTGGCTCATTTTTGAACCGTTATTTGATGAGATGGCCTTTGCCGCTACAAACCTGCGAACACAAAACAAACATTGCATGTATGTACTATATAAGCATGTATGCATGGATATGTATCATATTTCGATGGGTTGGGCCTTCCTTGGTCCATTTCCGAACCGTGCTCCATTTTTGGAGTGCCACTTTTGGCGAGATGTGAAAGTAGTCCATTTTCGAACCATGTTCCACTTTCGGAGTGCCATTTTCGCCGAGATGTGATAGTAGTCCATTTTCGAACCATGCTCCACTTTCGGAGTGCCATACTCGGCCAAACAGATGCTGATGTGTGCTTGCCCCTCGGACTCGTCCCTAAACTGAAACTGATGTGGGCCTCGGCCTTGGGACTCATCCCCAAAACTGAAACTTATGTGGGCCTCAGCCCCTAAACTGATGCTGATAATGATGTGGGCCTCGGCCCTAAACTGATGCTGATGTGGGCCTCGCCCCAAGCTGATACTGATGTGGGCCTCGGCCCTGACTGATACTGATGTGGGCCTCGGCCCTGACTGATACTGATGTGGGCCTCGGCCTTGGGACTCATCCCCAAACTGTAACTGATGTGGGCCTCGGCCCTGGGACTCATCCCCAAAACTGAAACTGATGCGGGCCTTGGCCCTAAGCTGATACTGATGTGGGCCTCGGCCTTGGGACTCATCCCCAAACTGATGCTGATGTGGGCCTAAGCCCCTAAATTGATGCTGATAATGTGGGCCTCGCCCCCAAGCTGATACTGATTCATTTCTGAAACTGACTGTACTGTTGTTGCTTCCGAAGATTCCCCGTGTTCTAAACATCACTGAATTTCATAGTACCAAGGTTGAATACTTTTCTCAAATATACTCATGTTGCAGGTTGGAGGGAGAGACTCAGGCAAGTAAATGAAATGAACGTCTTTATTATCATTAAAGAAATGGTTCGAACAGGTATACCAAATCAAAGTTTCAGGCAATCCCGAGTTGATCATGTAGGTGGGTGGTGGAACAGAGTGGTAATTTGGTAGGGGGTTCCAATATGTGTTGGGTTGTTCTTTCTCTCGGTCAGGTATTTTGTGAGCTTCGATGAGGTTTTGGATTTCATGCCTAAGGAGGGTGCAGTTGTCAGTTTTGTGGCCTCTCCTCTGATGGAAGTGACAATACAAGCTTAGGTCAAGGTTGGGTGGTATAGGATCTGGAAGTGGTTTAGGCTCTAAGGGTTTAAGGAGTCCTTGTCCCTTCAACTTCTCAAGCACCTTAGATAAGGGCTTCCCCAGGTTAGAGATATACCGGTTCTTGATGGAAGCAACCTCGGCAGTAGCAGGTTTAGTCTCAGAATGCCCCCCAAAAGTTCTTCTATTCTGGCCATAAAACTTTCTGTTTTCAGCCTCATTTTCTTCAATATCCATAACAGTCTCTCTCAACTGTCGGAAATCAGTAATCATGGAGGTCATCCTCCTTAGCTTACCATAAATAGAGGGCTTGGTGCCCGTGATAATTGTAGGACACAGAACTTGACGATGCTGTTCTAGGCTCGCGGCCTAGTTGGGAGTATGGAATAGTCCACGGGGGAACTAAACCGGAGAAATAACATGGAGTCGCCACCCGGTGTGAACCGTGACAAAGATTTAAGGCCGCACTCACCCCTCGCAAGGGAAGACCTCAAACTGTTGGGTTCGGAATGGTCCCTTACTTATGTCACTTGTGATGATATGATTTGTGCAATAAACTAACCGAATCTATTCAACATTCATGCTCAAGAGTAATCTACGCCTGAGTCCGCATGCATAATAATAACAATGAGAACCTATATCTAAGTTCGCATACTTCAAAGTAATTTGTCATAACGGCAAACACGCAATAACATACAATCATCACACAAGCATGCTCAATTATCTAATGCGGAAAATAAATAAGAATCTAAGCATAAATATAAATTAAATCCCTAATGTGAAAACAACCTAATCATGCATAAATAAATAACTTTCTATCGACTAAATCATGCTTAAGATAAATGACATGCTAACAACCTAATCATGATTTAATAACAAATAAATAACCTACGAACTACAACATGATAAAACACAAGTTTGGATGAGACGAAATACATGTCTCTTAAGTGGTACGTGGTGTTATATCCCGAGTACAAACCTCACTACCGTCCATTCGGATTCGGCTACGGAATTTACGTCCGGGTTTCCATCCTATAAACCACAAAAGGGAACACATATTCCGCTCATCCAACAATCACATCATGCCTCAAACGACTCTCATGCGATAATATTTCTAAAATAAATAAAATAAACGAAAGATAATAAATAAAAGGGTGCCCTCAGGTCTAACCACTTTTGTCGTCTTAAGAAAGGGCGTTACACATCTTTTGGAAGGGTGAGTGATCCTCTACTTTTCCGATTTACTAGCTCAACGTCTTTCCTCGCTGTTTTGATGTTCGGGCCACTGTTTTTCCCCAGTTTCACTGTTGTTTTCGGCGAATTTTCTGGCTACTGTTTCAGGTGTGTTAAGGGACTATTCTCGGCAATTTTGGGGGCTATTTTGGGCAGTTTTGGGCTGTTTTTCATATGGTTTTAGGACTGTTTCTGGGTGTGTTTTCTGGGCAGTTTTCTGGCTGTTTCTGGGTCATTTTGGAGGGCAGTTTTAAGGGTCAGATTTGCGGCAATTAGCTGGGTAGTTTGGGGGTAATTTTGGTGATCTTATGGACTAATTAGGGGATGGTTTTCTCGGCAGTTTGAAGGGATTTGTGGGGGCGTAGGGCAGTATGCGTGGCTAAGGGTTGATGGGCAGTGTGCGTGGCTAAGGCTGTGAGGCATTGATGAGCTGAAGCGGTGAGGTGTGTTTGATTGTGAGCGTGGCATGCGTGAAGGTTGTAAAGTGGAGAGGCGTAGGGCAGGCTAATGGGCAGGTGTGTAAAGTTTGGTTTGGGTGGGCGCTGGGTGAACGTGAGGGTTATAGTGGCAGGTTTGTGCGTGGTAAAAGGGCGTTAGGTGTGAGTGTTAAGCAGGTGATGGCTGCGTGATAGGTGGCGTGATGGTGTGAGAAAGGTATAGGCGTGGAGGTTAATGGGTGTGAACGTGCGGGAAGGGGAAGGGGACTACGAGTGGGGGCTAGTCTGATCGTTTGTGGAGGGTTTAGGGTTATTCTTTATTGATGATTGCCATGAGTCTTGTTGAATATGGTTGATGATGGAGGGCAGTGTGTTGAGTTAGGGTTGAGGGCTACTAAGTCAGTTTGTTGGCTCGGCTCAGTGAGAGGAGTTGATCGGAGGGTGAGAGAGAAGGGGGCTGCGTTTTGGTGTCAAGGTGGAATTTTAGTGTTTTGTTTGTTTGGCCGAGTTAGGGGGAGTCCGTGGTCTTAGTAGTGTTTGCTACGTCAAGGGTTTATTGTTTGTTTCTTGTTTCGGCTGAGAGAGAGGGAGAAGCCAGGCTGCGTGAAGTGTAGAGGAATTCCGAGTCTTTTGGCTGGTCTAGGGTTTATCTCTTGTTTTCTTTGCCGTGTGAGGAGTGAGAAGGGAGAAGGTTTTTTTGTGTGGCTGCAGAGAGTTTTAGGGAAAGAGACATGAGAGCTGTCGAGAGATGAAGGGATAGAGAGAGATCAGAGGGATGTTAGGGTTTCATTTTTTGGTGAGGCCGTGAGAGAGGAGATGGGCGTCAGGAGAGAGGAAGATGTCTAGGGTTTGCTGTTGTTTATATAGTGAGAGAGTAGGGTTAGGGTTTCTGCATGGGTTTATTTGAAAGGAATGAAATCAATTAATTTATGTGTGTGTTTAATTTTAATTATTTAAGGCAAGAAATTATTTAAATTAGGTGAGTGATTTATTTAATTTGATTTTAATTTGGATTTGATTTAGTTTAATTTAATTTTTGAATTCATTTAATTGGTTATAATTGGATTGGACTTTAATTTGATTTAGTTTAAATGGATATTAATTTGATTTTAATTTACTTTAAATTAGTTAACTTTAATTTAATTTAATTTAATTTGTGACATTTATTTTAAAGGTTTTAATTATTTAATTTGTGAGATGTGTTTTAAATTTAATTTAATTATTTTTGGATGTGATTTAATGGGTCTGGTGTGTTTTAAAACAGAGGTCCAACAAGCGAACCCGAAGCGAAACAAGCGAGTTAAATCTGACAAAATGCTAATTTCCAACTTTACCCTTCCAACGTCTGTTTCCCGCTGCTTTCACAACTAAAGAGGTAGTGTCTCCATACGAGACTCATCATCGGGCTTATATGCAAAAATGCAGTGCCTACAATAATCATCTTAATTTGGTCTTTCTCTGAAGGCCGAGTCTGTATTTTCAAAAGATGGCTTCTCCAGCGATCCACATACTCTTTGAAACTTTCCTCTGGCTTCTGTTTAGTGTTCTCCAAATCACGGAGTGACAAGTCAATCTCTAAGTCTGTAACATATTGCTTCAGAAAAACATCAGCTAGTTCTCTCCAATCTTCCTTAACCTTCTTCTCAAGGCTATGATACCAAACCACAGGTGCCCCCTCGAGTGACATCCCAAACATCTTTTGGACCTGGCACTGTGATAGGCCCACTGAACTCATGACTGAGACATATTGCTGCAGATGGACACTCGGGTCTCTATTCCCATTAAACTTGGCCATGTCGGGCATTTTAAACTGAGCTGGCAGCTGTTCTCCGAAGGTCATTGCCTCATAATCTAACAACTCTTCATGTTTACCCCTCATTTTACTGGTAACTGTTTCAACCTGATCCCGGAGCTTCTGAAATTCTGCCTAAGATCCAATCACTCTGTCTGTTGCATACTCTGCCATGTCATCATCAAAAGTGGGGATATCATCCCCCAACACATTAAGAGGCTCCTCGCGCCTCACATTCTCAGAATTTCCCCCAGCACGGGGTACAACCATATTTGCCATGGCGGTAGTCAAGGCTTGCAAATGTTCGGTAATTTTGGCGAAACCATTTTCCAACTGATCCATACGAGATACCTCGTTACCGGATTCACTCATGACTGTTACTGTTCTTTTAATGAGCCTTGTTCCTTCTCTAACCCAAATGGTATCTATGATGTCTTTTTGAGACATAGAAGGTGTTAACATGACATATGTATGTATGAGGTGCATGAGATGCATGTAATATATATAACATACTAAATCAACTAAAATTTTCAAACAAATCGGCCCGTTATCATTTTAGAAGCTTTTGGGCTAACTGTCATAGGAGTGAACTCGTCCCAGTTTAAATGGCCAAACGAGTACACATCTCATGGCAAGGAGCCCAACTAATTCCAAATGGTAATATTCCGAACACAATCACAAAGTGGCCCATCAATCACTTAGAAGCCTTTGGCCCAATCGTCATAAAATACGTTCTTGTCCCAGTTTAAATGGCCCAACAAGCCCATATCCCATGACAAATGGTCCAAATGGATCCAAACAGCGATGTTCCCAAACACAAACATAAAAGAAAGATAATGCAAACATAAAACAATGATTTCTACAGAATGGCCCATCAACATTTCAGAAGCTTTGGGCCTAATGGTCATAAGGTACGAACTCGCCCCAGTTTAAATGGCCCAGCAAGTTCACATTTCTGACAATAGTCCAACTGCATCCAAATAAGGATGGTCCACAAGCACATATTCAAGGAAATAATTGTTACTTTAACCATACAAACCCGGTCTATGGGTGGGTTCGCAAGAGTGTAGAGAAAGGCTCTCACCGGCGAAGGATGGTCCACAACTAGGTCTCCCCAATCAAAGGTTCGAGCGACCAAGTGAGCGCACCCTTTTTTATACACTAAGGTACATGCCAATGAGCTATGGTGTGTGACTGACTGTCAAATGGATTTCCCGTTGTAGATTCCCCAGAGGGAGGGTGGAGCGAGGCTCTCTTAAGTACCCTAGCCTCTTAGGCTATTATCGCTTGGTGACAGGAATAAACAACGAGTCCTCCAAATTAGTCCATCACAATAGGCTAAGGGTAGATGGCCATATAGGTGCCTTCATAGCTTTTCCTTCTAGGAATGTAGTGAATGAAGAAAGACACCAAACCATTACCTAGCCTCAAGATGCCTTGATTAAACCCTCATTTTATCCACTATAGACACGGTCAATTAGAACATAAATCCAAACATTACAAGACAATATTTCGGGGCCGATTCTCTATCCCCAGTGGAGTCGCCAGACTGTGGGACACAGGAACTGGGCGACGCATGCTGTCCCGGGATCGTGGCCTGGTCGGGAGTACAGAGTAGCTACGGGGGACTAAACCGGAGAATAATGGAGTCGCCACCCGGTGTGAACCGGGAAAATGAGATTTAAGGCCGCACTTACCCCTCGCAAGGGAAGACCTCAAACCGTTGGGTTCGGAATGGTCCCTTACTTATGTCACTTGTAATGAAAGAATTTGAGTAATAATTTAATCAAGCTTAAGTAACACTTATTTCTAAGAGTATCATGCTTCTAAATCCATATGCACAAAAATGAAACTTACACCTAAATTTGCATATAAATCACATCTAAGATTGCATGCTTGAAAGTACATCAAAGTAGCAACGAACATACAACTTCATTGGCATATTGTATTCATGGAAACACAAGCACACACTAACCACACAACCACACATAAAGGCGAATCAAATAATGGCGAACATGTGATTTCATAGACATATCATAAACAAATAGCCATTACATGTCCTTGCACAAATAAAAGAGTCAACTAAGTACATAATGCAAAAAGATACTTAAGGATGCAATTAGGCATTAAAGTAAGCATGTTATGACGTGGTGCAAAAGAAGATACTAATATGGACACAAACACACACGTGGGCATTTTTCCAAGTGGTACGTGGAATTGTATCCCGAGTACAGATCATACTACCGTCCATTCGGAATCGGCTATGAAATTTATGTCCGGGTTTCCATCCTATATACCACGAGAAATAATGCCCAAATGCTATCATGACATGGATATATGAATTATACTACGTTAAGCCAAGACTAAGGTAAATTATGCAATCAATAGATGAAAGACACGGCAAATATCGTGGTAAAGGTAGCCTTTTATGCTTTCTTCCCCCAAATGGAGAACCTTTTAATCCAACACAATAAGCCCATGCGCCTTTCATTACAATGCGTACAAAGACAATGATAACTATATGAAACTTCGTATACCCGATTGAACACATCTTACATTCAACGAATATATATCAACAACGGTGCGGCAAAGCATCGTGGTAAAGGATTTTAACCCCTCCAAATAGGGGACCTTTAATCCGACTTACTAAGCCCATGCGCTCGATTATATCATGCATACAAAGAATAAAGACAATAATATCAAACTTGGTATGCCCGATTGAACACATCTTACATTCAACCGAACACACATCAATCGGCGCGGCAAAGCATCGTGGTAAAGGGTTTTAACATCTCCAAATAGGGGACCTTTAATCCAACTTACTAAGCCCATGCGCTCGATCGCATCATGCATAAACAAGTAACATGCATAATTTGAATGACAAATAATAAATAAATCAAAGCAACATAAAATAAAAGAAAGTGTCGTTTACTCAAGCGTTACGTGGAGTTGTATCCCGAGTATAGATCATACTACCGTCCATTCGGAATCGGCTATGAAATTTATGTCCGGGTTTCCATCCGATATACCGCGAGAGTTGACACCTCTTTCATTTTATTCCAAGGCCACAACATACAACATTTCATAATACATGCATATTTATCTACTCAAGGGCCACAACATAGTTCCATTTCCATATAACAATCATGCAAACAATACTCAATGAATAATGAAAATAAAATAGAAAACGAATGTGGAAATACCCTCAGGTCTAACCTTTTATGTCGACTTTCGAACTCGCGTTTCACGGTCGTCGGAAGGGCTATCACACCGTAACTTTTCTAGTTCACTGGTTGCATTTTACCTCGCTGTTTCGCTGCTCAAGCTACTGTTTTGACCTCCGTTTTGCTGCTGTTTCCTCGCGGTTTCGCTACCGTATTATTGGTCACTGTTTCAGGTGTATTATGGGCTGTTTTGGATAGTTTCGGGGACTATTTTTGGGGTGTTTATTCGGTCAGTTTTCAGGGTCTAATGGGCGGCAGTTTACTGGCAGTAGATGGGGCTGTTTGCGGCCGTGAGGAGACAGTGCAGTGGGATGTTTTGGCGTGTAAAGGAAGGCAACGCAGAGGGGCTGTTTGGGCGTGGCTTTAAGGGGTTTTTGGGGATAGGTGGCAGTGAGTGGCGTGGGCTGTGGTGCGCTGATTGAATGGGTGGATGATGGCTTGAGTGGGGATGTGGCAAGGTGCAAGTGTGTGCTGAGTGATCGTGAGTGATAGTGGGCTGTGATGTGCGCAGATTGGCGTGAGTTGAGTGTGTTAAAGTGGAGGCTATGTCACGAATGGCTATGGGGCTGTTGAAGTATATGAGTGAAAGGCTTGTGATGGCTATGTGTTCAATTTGTGCGTGGCCGTGTGTAGCTAGGCGTCTTAGGGTTAGTTTCTTGCTTTGTTTTGTTTGTCCCATGTCTTAGAGAGGGAGATGAATGCCTTGGAAAAGTGTTGTTTATATATACAATGGCTAAGGTTTATCCTTACTTGACAAGGAAGGGATTTGGTGCATTCAATTAGGATATGATTTAGTGTCAAACAAGGAAATCTTAAGATATGATTGGGGATATGTCTTGGCTAGATTCGGAATACAATATATTTAATTTGTTATGATTGATTTTAATTAGGCATGATATTTGTTAAGTTGGGTATATAATATATTTGATTTATCTTTATTATGCATGCAATTTCTTTAATTTGTGTAAGTATTTTATTATTTTGGTAGATGATTATTTAGATTTTATTTGTTTTATTTAATTACACATGTGTTAAATATATATTTAATTAATTATTTTATTTAATTTGGTATATGATTTAATTAATTATTTTATTTAATTTGGGTTGTATTTTGAGGGCCTTGGGCTTGTGGGCCTTGGTTGGGCGTGTGGGCCTTGTCTTGGTGGGCTAGGTGTTGTGTTGGTTTGGTGAGTGGGTTTGGGCCAAGGTTAAATGGTTCTGGGTTTTTTAGGCTAAAGGTGCTTTAAAACGGAGGTCTAACGAGCGAGCTTGGAGCTAAACAAGTGAATAAAAATCTAATGAAACACCGATTCCCTTCCGATGATCGTTTCCCGCAATATCCTTAACTAAAAAGGTAGTGTCTCCAGATGAGACTCATCATAGGGACTCACATGAAAAAATACAGTGCCTACACCAATCGTCATAAAATACGTTCTTGTCCCAGTTTAAATGGCCCAACAAGCCCATATCCCATGACAAATGGTCCAAATGGATCCAAACGACGATGTTCCCAAACACAAGCATAAAAGAAAGATAATACAAACATAAAACAATGATTTCTACAGAATGGCCCATCAACATTTCAGAAGCTTTGGGCCTAATGGTCATAAGGTACGAACTCGCCCCAGTTTAAATGGCCCAGCAAGTTCGCATTTCTGACAATAGTCCAACTGCATCCAAATGAGGATGGTCCACAAGCACATACTCAATGGGATAATTGTTACTTGAACCATACAAACCCGGTCTATGGGTGTGTTCGCAAGAGTGTAGACAAATGCTCTCACCGGCGAAGGATGGCCCACAACTAGGTCTCCCCAATCAATGGTTCGAGCGACCAAGTGAGCGCACCCTTTTTTATACACTAAGGTATGTGCCAATGAGCTATGGTATGTGACTGACTGTCAAATGGATTTCCCATTGTAGATTCCCCAGAGGGAGGGTGGAGCGAGGCTCTCTTAAGTACCCTAGCCTCTTAGGCTCTTATCGCTTGGTGACAGGAATAAACAACTAGTCCTCCAAATTAGTCCATCACAATAGGCTATAGGTAGATGGCTATATAGGTGCCTTCACAGCTTTTCATTCTAGAAAGGTAGTGAATGAATGAAGACACCAAACCATTACCTAGCCTCAAAATGCCTTTGATTAAACCCCCATTTTATCCACTATAGACACGGTCAATTAGAACATAAATCCAAACATTACAAGACAATATTTTGGGGCCGATTCTCTATCCCCAGTGGAGTCGCAAGACTATGGGACACAGAAACTGGGGCGACGCATGCTGTTCTAGGCTCGCGGCCTAGTCGGGAGTACGGAGTAGCCACGGGGGACTAAACCAAAGAATAATGGAGTCGCCACCCGGTGTGAACCGGGAAAATGAGATTTAAGGCCGCACTCACCCCTCGCAAGGGAAGACCTCAAACCGTTGGGTTCGGAATGGTCCCTTACTTATGTCACTTGTAATGAAATGATTTGTGTAATAATTTAATCAAGCTTAAGTAACATTTATTTCCAAGAGTATCATGCTTCTAAGTTCATATGCGCAAAAATAAAACTTACACTTAAATTTGCATATATCTTACATTTAAGATTGTATGCTTGAAAGTAAATCAAAGTAGAAACGAAACACAACTTCATTGGCATATTGTATTCATGGAAACACAAGCACACACTAACCACGCAAGCACACATAAAAGTGAATCAAATAATGGCGACCATGTGATTTTATAGACATATCATACTTATACGTACGGAAGCATAAACAAATAGTCATTACATGTCTATGTGTAAATAAAAGAGTCAACTAAGTACATAATGCAAAAAGACACTTAAAGATGCAATTAGGCATTAAAGTAAGCATGATATGATGTGGTGCAAAAGAAGATAACTAATATGGACACAAACACACATGTGAGCACTTTTCCAAGTGGTACGTGGAATTATATCCCAAGTACAGACCGCACTACCGTCCATTCGGAATCGGCTACGGAATTTATGTCTGGATTTCCATCCGATATACCACAAGAAATAATACTCAAATGCTATCATGACATGGATATATGAATTGTAATACGTTAAGCCAAGACTAAGGTAAGTGATGCAACCAATAGGATAAATGTGCTTTTCATTACGATGCGTACAAAGATAAAGATAACTATATGAAACTTAT
The DNA here is from genome assembly GCA_019454045.1 of Zanthoxylum bungeanum. NCBI lineage: Eukaryota > Viridiplantae > Streptophyta > Magnoliopsida > Sapindales > Rutaceae > Zanthoxylum > Zanthoxylum bungeanum. The sequence continues at coordinate 14,889 of SKCR01028107.1, forward strand.
AATACATGCGTGAATGGTCTAGGTGGCTTTGTATTTGATCGGCAATGGTCTATTATTTTGTGGGCAGATTTGGTGCTGGTTGTGTGCGTGAAATTGGGCTGCTTGGGGGGTTCTTTTCACGGCAATCTGAAGTGATTTGTAGGGAGTTAAGTGCGGCAGTATGTGGGCAAAAGGCAGGGGTTTTCTCATACATGTGGCGTCTTTGTGGCTAGGTGTTTAGGCGTTAATTTGAGGGTTATTTGATGTCAGTTTGTGCTTGAGGTAGTGGGCGTGAAGGAGGGCTTTGTGCGTGCGCTGAAGCTAAGTGGGTGAAGGTATGATTAGCATGAAGAGGCTTAGGTCTTAACGTGAATGAGGGTTCTGGTTTGTGTGTGAACAAAGGAAAGCGCAAGGCTAATAATATGGGTGTACCAATGGTAATAAATCGAGCCAAGACAGGGATAGATGATGCAATCAATATTTGAAAGACGCGGCAATATCGTGGTAAATGTAGCCTTTTAGGCTTTTCTTCCCCCAAATGGAGAACCTTTTGTCCAACACAATAAGCCCATGCGCTTTTCATTACATTACATGCGTACAAAGATAAAGATAATAATATCAAACTTAGTATGCCCGATTGAACATTTCTTACATTCAACCGAACACGCATCAACCGGCGCGACAAAGCGTAAAGCGTGGTAAAGGGTTTTAACCCCTCCAAATAGGGGACCTTTAATCCGACTTACTAACCCCATGCACTCGATCGCATCATGCATGCACAAAAGAATAAAGACAATAATATCAAACTTAGTATGCCCGATTGAACATATCTTACATTCAACCGACACACATCAACCGGCGCGGCAAAGCATCATAGTAAAGGGTTTTAACCCCTTCAAATAGAGGACCTTTAATCCGACTTACTAAGCCCATGCGCTCGATCGCATCATGCATATAAAGAATAAAGACAATAATATCAAACTTAGTATGTCTGATTGAACACATCTTTATTCAACCGAACACACATCAACCGACGCGGCAAAGCATCGTGGTAAAGGGTTTTAACCCCTCCAAATAGGGGACCTTTAATCCGACTAACTAAACCCATGCGCTCGATCGCATCATGCATAAACAAGTAACATGCGGAATTTAAATGACGAATAATAAATAAATCAAAGCAACATAAAATAAAAGAAAATGCCATTTACCCAAGCGGTACGTGGAGTTGTATCCCGAGTACAGATCATACTACCGTCCATTCTGAATCGGCTATGAAATTTATGTCCGGGTTTCCATCCGATATACCGCGAGAGTTGACACATCTTTCATTTTATTCCAAGGCCACAACATACAATATTTCATAATCCATGCATATTTATCTACTCAAAGGCCACAACATGCATTTTAACATAACAATCATGCGATCAATACTCAATGAATAATAAAAATAAAACAGAAAACGAATGTGGAAAATACCCTCAGGTCTAACCTTTTTTGCCGACTTTCGGACTTGCGTTTCACGAAGATCGGAAGGGTAAAGCTCCTCAACTTCTCCGGTTCACTGGTTTACGTTTTGGCTCACTGTTTTGCTATTTTGCTTGCTGTTTGGCCTCCGTTTTGTAGTTGTTTCCTCTGTATTTTCTGCTCACGTTTCAGGTCACTGTTCTGGCGTGAATGGCTGCTGTTTTTGGGGTTAATTTGCTGCTGTTTTTGGGTTTATTTGATGCTATTTTAAGGTGATTTTGGGCTGCTGTTCGGTGTATGTAGCTGCTATTTTGGGGTAATTTTCGGTGATGTGTAGGGGTTTATGGGGCTGGTTTTAAGTGGTGATTAGGGGGCTGTTTTGATGGTTGTAGGGGCTATGAATGGCTGCTGTATTTTCGGTAATGTGAGGGTGTTTGAGGGCTTGTTGTTGTCGGTAATGTGAGGGTGAGGATGAAGAGAATTTGTTTGCTATTTTTCTTGTGATTTGCGTGTAATGTCTAGGGTTTCTTGCTGTGATTTGCGTGTGAGTTGTGTGTATGAGCTAGGGGCACGCATGTCTTGGTTAGGGGTTGTTTATATAGAGAAGGGCTATGGCTTCTCCTTGTCTCACAATGAAGGGATTTGATTTAGTGTTAAAGAAGGAAAGCAATGGATTTGATGGAGACAAGATTGGTTTAGATTAGGAAGTCAATATATTTAAATTGGTTATGAGTGATTTAATTAGGCATGATATTTCTTTAATTTAGTATATGATTTTGTTTAGTTATGGAGTTAATATATTTGATTTGTCTAAATTAGGTATGATTATATTTTATGTTTTATTTAATTAGAAAATGGTTTAATTATTTTATTTAATTCAATTACATTATCTAATTAATATTTAATTTAATATTTAATTTAATTTGGGTGTAATTTAGGGTGATGGGTGTGTGGGCCTAGTCATGGTGGGCGTGTGGGCTAGATGTGGTGTGGGCTTCGTTTGGCTTGGTTTGGCTTGGTGAGTGGGTTAGGCGTGTATGGGCTAGATTAAAAGGTTTTTTTTTTGTTTTTTTCTGGGCCAAAGGTGATCTAAACGGAGGTCCAACAAGTGAGCTTGATACCAAATAAGTGAACAAGGATCTAACGAAATATCGATTCCCTTCCGACGACCGTTTCCCGCAATATCCTTAACTAAAAAGGTAGTGCCTCCAACTGAGACTCATCATCAGGTTTCACATTAATGCCTACAACTGATATAAAGATAATGTTTCTAGTCAAACTAGTTACATTATAACAGTTTCCTAATCCTGCTCATAGCAGATTCTGAACATCAGTATATATTTATGTACCACACTAAGTATTTAAAATCCAATTTCAATACTAGTAGTGAAAATAATCTTGACAAACATATTTGAAGTCAGAGCCTTGCTCGTCTTCAATTCCTTCATGTCTGCTTTGTTCAAACGGCAGTCACGCTTCCGCGATCCCGTTTGCCACAATTTAGGCAGATATTTTAGGATATGTCATTTATCTTCCCAGAAGATTATAATGATTTTGCCTTTGCCCTTTTCAACACTCCAGAAGCCTTTGGCCAAGCCTTGGCCTTCTAGAATATCGAAGTAAAGTGCGCCTTATTGTACTTGCCTAATTGCAAACTTTGACTTTTATCTTCTTGAGAATAGTCATTAACTCTCCAAGAGTTATTTATTACAATTTTAGTACTTCTAAAATCTAATCATAGATTTATGAAGATCCTTCAATTTAATTATCATACTTTAAGGATCTAATCCTTAGTTCTGATTCAGAACTTTAATTATAAATCAAACATCTACAAGCTAATTAATCATTAATTATATCTACTACGGTTAATTAAGTACTAAAGTTATCATCACATAATTCTTCCACAGATTATGCTCTACTATTTGCTTAACTCCGGGATTAGGCATAATATGTTATTTTATCAATAAAGTAACTTATTATTTTCCAGGACCATCCTGAAGTTTATTCCCAATATGAAAATTAAACAATTTAAATACATTTTCCTAGGATTATGTTTTAAATGTCAATCTTTCAATTTCTATCTTGATTCTAATAGTCCAACTATTTAATCAACGATTTCGATACTATTTATTATAATGATTACAATAGTCCAACATTTTAATCAACTATAATTTAATAGATTAAAATCAATTATATTGATTACTATAATCTAATTATAAAATCAACTATAAATGAATAGTTTGAATATAGTCCAACTATTTATTAAAAAACAACATTTAAATATTAGTCCAACTAACATTTAATTTATCTGACGAATGATATTTGATTGAGCGCGTATAGCAAGTAATTAAACGAGTATTGCAAATTCAATTCTTGCCACCCACTATTTTTCGGCGAGCCTCTAACCCTCTGTCGAGTACTCGGGAAACCGTGTTTCCTAGCGGGCTAGGTGTTAGTGTTCCTAGAACATGCCAAGGATCTAATAAGCATGTAAAGGTGTTCATAAATTCAAAATAAGTTGCGGAATATACTTACAATGAACGGATTTGAGCTTTAAAATTTTGGGAGGAAGATCTCCAAGATCCTTCCTTTGTTGATGATTCAAACTCTTGAAGTGGTTTCCCTATCACCTTAGTTGATTTCTCCAAGTGCTAGCTTTGTGGATTTTGCAACAAAATCAAAGAGAGGAAGGCAAGAAGCTCACGCCCAAGTTGAGAGGATTTTAGGGTTTTTCATTTCCAAAATTTGTTACAAGTGTGTCAAGTGTGTGAGAGTTAGTTTTGGTAAAAGGGTTTTACCCTTTTCACCCAAACTTGGTAGTTGGGTCTTGGTTTTCTAAAAACCAAAACCATGTAGATAAAAAGCAAGTGGTATTGGCTTAAATACCAACTACCCTCCCAACTACCACATTAAAGTGGGCCCCACATTTGAATTCAAAATTCAAATATATCTACGAACATTTGCCGCGGCTCGGTTCCGTTTAATCCAATTAAACAAACTTTCGTCGCTAAATAATTAAATCTAATTTAATTAAATAATGATTCCTCGCAAATATATTACGAACGTCGTCTACGAATTAATTCTAAATTAATTCGTTCATTCGTATTAAAGTCCAACTTTAATTTCGTAGTGAAATCCAATTCATATTAATATATCCGATATATTAATTTTAGCCCATACGAATAAATTAAATAGAAAAATCAAATTTAACTATTAAATTTATTTTACCGACTAATTCCAAATTAATCGCGTTCTCTCTCTTCCGAACAAATTTAATCCCAGATTAATAATACCTCAATTCATCCCAGATTAATTTTCTCTCTTAATTAATCCCAGATTAATTCTAATTAAATCAACTGTCATCGGTTAATCTTTGGGAAGCGACCCAAGAGATCCCTGGATATGTTGGCAGTAAATATGGTCATCGGATTATCCGAATACGTGCGTACCTCGTACCACGTTCTTACCGATTTACAAGACATGGTTGGCTTCTAGCAAAGCACCGTGCCTACCCAATTCTCCAGAAATATTCTTACTGGAATATATAATCTATGTCAGGCGTAGTATACGTAGTATTGCGTATTGCGATCCAGTATCGAATGTCACGTGCTAGGCCTGGGGCTGGAATTATGTCTGCCCCGTACGAAGCACATGTCGGTTGTCTGGTAACTAGTCTCTATAATCGGATATACATGACTTAGTCATAATATCCCGATGACTGCAGTACTTAAGAGCACTAGTACCGTATCCTACGTGACATCATCTCCACTATGACTGGAGTGATACTTCCGTCTTGACATCACACCCAATACACTACGATTCTCAATATACCCAGCAGAGGCATACACAGAACCGGTTAAAGCCCTGGACGACCAAAACCAAAACATATTGATTGTCGCAAGTATTAGCGGTGCAAGTCTCAGGTTAAGACCAAATACACCTACCCTGATGTCAGACTTCCATAGACACATAGTCATACTACCAATGGAATTCTGATGGGTCTATTCAGAGCGAAGCTGTTTTCCGTACCATCGGTAAACACAACCTCCTATCACACTTGCATAAGTATCCAATACTTAAATATATGAGAACTATGTCGTTGTGTTCCCACAACGCGCACAAGTGTAATACTAGTCTATTCCGCATTATCGATGTCCAATCTCGACAATACTACGACTAGGGATTATTTAATGATTAATCCTTCATGGACTGATACTGTCTCATATCATCTCAATCCAGGAACTAATCATAGGGACCTCCTATCATTTATACATCTAGGTGATTTTATCACAAATGATAAGAATGCAATCTCCTTGTCACATAGTTAATTTGCACAACACACCATGATCTGTACAAATAGTGACGCTATGGGTCATAATTGTCCAACAATCTCCCACTTGGCCAATAGCCAGTCACTCGAGTGTCATACACCCGAACTATGTACAGTTCACTCAAACTGCTGCTGAGGAAAGGCTTTCGTCAGCGGATTTGCATGATTATCGTCTGATGTGATTTATACGATCATAACATCGCTACGATGTATGATCCGAACGAATCAGATGAATAGTCGAAGTATATATCTGGAACGTTGATGAGACCATTAATTCTTATTCTGCACTGTAGCCTAGCTCAGCTGCTAACAGAACTATATCTAATCTAATTAGATTTGTTAATGACCCAGATGGCTTCTATTGCTGCCTCAGCCGCAGCAATAACCCGCATTTGTTGTTTATTCATCAACAGTATCTTGCTTGGAAGATTTCCAGCTCACTGTACCGTTATTCAAACTGTATAGTACCGTTGTTACGACTTTTAGTCACTTAATCGGTTAGGAAACTTGCAACAGTGATCCCAGTCACTTCAAGTTCTCCATCTCTATAGTTTAAGACATCATCCTTAGTTCTCAAAGATACTAACGAATGTTCTTATTATCAATCCAGTGACTATCACTTGGATTGACCTGTTTGTGACTCCATATACTCAAAGCGTATGAGACACCAAGTCACGTACATTTTTCAATGTACGAGTTCTCTAGAGTGTTAACAACTTTAATCTATCCCAGTAGATCTTTATTCCTAGAATAAAGGTTGTTTCTCCCAAGAATTCTACGGAGAGTTTTCATGAAAGCCAAGCTTTCACCGATTATAATATGGGAATATCATTTCCAAGAAATGACATATCATTATCATAAGGACATTTACTGTCAGTGCGCTCCCCACTACCTCTTTATATACACATAATCATTTCATTTTGAATTAAATCATGCACCATTATGATTACATCAAAACGTTAGTTCCAAGAACGTAATGCTTACTTTAATCCCTCTATGGATCGAATAACCCGCAAACCTTGTTTGCTAGTTTTGGTACGACAAAACTGCCAGGATGTTGTAAACATCCTCCAAAAGGTTTCCTTTTCAGGAAATGATTTTTCGGTTCAGCTGCCATATTTCATAAATGAAACATGCAGCATCAGCAAGCATTATCCAAATAGATTTAACGTGGCAACAGGTAAAAGATTTCGTTGTAATCAACACAATGTTGATAATGATATCTTTCGGCTACAAGCCTAGCTTAGTATGTTGTATATGCCATCCACGTATGTCTTCCTTGAAGACTTATATAGTACCAATAGGCACAATGCCTTGCGGTACAACAACTAGTGTCTAAACATAGTTGTTATACATGGAATCCATTTCGGACTCATGGCACTTTACCATAACAGGGAGTCGATACCTTGTATCAGTTCCTCATATGTAGTCAGTTCGTATTCCTCAATAAGATTGACATCTTTATGAGGTGAGATCAGAAACTCATACCCCAAGTTATTTTCTGACTCTCTCCGACCTACGTTGTTCTTGTGTATTCGAAGATTATTGGTATAGCTTCATCCTTGATGAACTGTTTGTGTTCCACTAAGGACTTGGTGCCTTGAACAGTATAACTCCGATTTTTCATCGAGTTTTACCACTGCATATCGGTATTCCTCTTAGGAAAACCGCATGGTGAGCAACAATTACATTGTTCTCTAGTGAGTTTTATAAGTACTATACTTTGGTTTCCTTAGGACAACCAATTACATTTGGCACTTATCCAATTTGGGTTCTAGTTTGGTGTCATCCAAACGTATGCCTAGCATTCCCAAATCATCAGTAGTGAGAAAGCCCAGTTTCTTTCATGTTCATATCTAATATGAATTCTGTCAAACAGATTTTTATGGAACCTTATTCAAAATAAGTATTGCACTGTTAATGCTTATCCCTTTTGAAGGAAAATGGTAGCTCAGAGCTACTCATGATTAACCTTATCATGTCCAACAAAATTCGATTTCTCCGTTCGGACACACCGTCAAATTGACGTGTTCCGGGAGGAGTCCTCATTGAAAGAATACTATACTCTTTCAAGTATATGAGAAACTTATTGCTTAAGTATTTCATCATGGTCAAACCGTGATGTTTTAATACTTTAGCCGATCTGTTCGTCTATTTCGTGTCGAAACTCTAAAAGTTTCCGATTTGTGTTCTTCAAAAGAAACACAACCATAACGCGATGCCACATCCGTAAAGGTCACGAAATATTCATATCCACCTCTAGCCTAGCTAGACATGGGCCCACTTACGTCACTATGACATGGGCTAATAGATCGGTGGCACTTATACTTTTACCAAGTAAATGTGTTTTAGGCACTTTGCCCAATAAACTAGATTCGTAGACTTCATTTGAATGGAATCAAATCTGTCCTAGTACCACTATTCAAAAGTGTGGATATACGAATCTTGTTTAATTGTGTCCCAGACAACACTGCCATAAATAAGTCTCATCTGATCAAATCAGTTTGAGCTATTTGTTTGTCATGTTATATGTTTGAGATTATTTATATTCAAAATATAAATACTGTTATTCACATATAATGTGTTTATCTCAATATCATCTTTATAAAATAAAACACTTTAGTGTTCTAGAATATAAAGGTATACTCGCAACGAGTTGTACTCGATATAGAGATAATATCACTAGTCAAACTAGTTACATTACAACAGTTTCTAATTTAAGTACACACCCGAAGGGTAGTTCCTAAACTTAGGTATCTATGGTAAAACAGCGACTTTCGTCCCGTTTCCGATTCGCAGATTAATCTCAATTGAAGTCAGTATCCTGCTCATAGCAGATTCTGCACATCAATGCATATTTATGTATCACACTTAGTAATTAAAATCCAATTTTAATACTAGTAGTGTACACTTTTATGACAAATATATTTGAAGTTAGAGCCTTGTTCGTCTTCAATTCCTTTATGTCTGCTTTGTCCATACGGCAGTCACGCTTCAATGACTCAGTTTGGCACAATTTAGACAGACATTTTGGGATATGTCATTTGTCTTCCTAGAAGACTATAATGATTTTGCCTTTGCTATTTTCTACATTCTAGATGCCTTTGGCCAAGCCTTGGCCTTCTAGAATATTGAAGTAAGATGCGCCTTGCGCTACTTGCCTTATTGCAAACTTTGGCTTTGTCTCCTTGAGAATGGCCATTAACTCTCCAATAGTTTATTATTGCAATCTTATTACTTTTAAGATCTAAGAATAGATCTATAAAGATCCTTCAATTTCATTAGCATACTTTAAGGATCTAAACCTTAGTTCTGATTAAGAAATTAAGGAATCTATTGGTAAGCTTAATGGATTAAGAACTAAAGTTATCATTACATGAATCTTCCAAAGATCATGCTCTACTATTTGCTTAACTTCGGGCTTTAGGCCTAATATGTTATTTTATCAAATAAGTAACTTATTAGTTTCGAGAACCATCCTGAAATTGTATTCCCAATTTGAAAATTAAAGTCGTTTAAACACACATTTTCCCTAGGATAATGTTTTTAACATAATCTTTCAATTTAATCTTGATTCTAATAGTCCAACTATTTAATCAACGATTTCAGGTACAATCTAATGTAATGATTACTATAGTCTAACTATATAACTTATTACAATTTTATTGGTTAAAATCAAATATATATTGATTATTATAATCCAATTATATAATCATTATAAATGATCGGTAAAATCCAAATATATTGATTACTATAATCCAATTATATAATCAAACTATAATTAGGGGTAAAATTCAAATATATTGATTACTATAATCCAATTATATAATCAACTATAAATGAAGGGGTTTGAAACAGTCCAACTGTTTAATTTAAACAACAATAAATATTAGTCCAACTATATATAATTTATATGACGAATGGTATTTGATTGATCGCTTATTGCAAGTGACTAAACGAATATTGCAAATCTGATACTTGCCTCCCACTATTTTTCGGCGAGCCTCTAACCCTCTGTGGAGTACTCGGGAAACCTAGTTTCCTAGTGGGCTAGGATCCCGTTAAATAACACACAATCTTGACTTTGGCAAAAAATTGTATGATACTTAACTAGGTAGATCTCTCTAAGATCAATTGTATCTCATCCAATTCCTAGATCCAGTAGGAGGACATCCAAGTCCGAAACATATATCTTATATATGCCAATATCAAATATATTACCCAACCTTTTTCCTCTGAATCAACTAAGCCTTGGCTTTGGCACAACAACTTAATGATCCCAGTTAAGCGGAACCCATTGACATGGAAAGCTTCGTAATCAATTCGATGGACAAGAAGTGATCTTGACTTTGGCCAACAAATCACGACTTGGACAAGACACCGATATGGAACAAAACTCTCATAATTCAAACACATCCGCAATTGACAAAGGTCTTGACTTTGGCCAACAAACCAATGCCAACTTTGGATCTTGAGTAAGAATCACTCAACGGAAGGACAAACGCTTAATATGTTTTGAGGGTTTTTCGCGTGCAAATTGGCAACCAATTTATTATCTTTGTTAAGGTCTCATCATCATACACCCTTAACCATGCATTCTAAATACATCATAAAGCGCGTATAAATAAATAAATTAATAATGATATACGGATGGATATGACACAAATTGGTCCTAGAACAAATCACTTCATTTCCTCTCCCCGGCTAGAACTATTCTAACTTATACCCAATTACATAATATAATAAAGAAACCTCATTTACATTTAGGGGAATAGGTGAGAAGAGAAATACAAAGAATAAAGAGATAAAAGGCTGGACACGCAGGTCCAATTTAAATAAATTCTAAATTTATTACAATTTCTAAAATTGCCATCGCCCTTCTAATATCCATCCGATATACATTATTCATACAACACATTCATGTATTCATACAAATCATGTTACTCAATCAATCTAATCCAATTAATTAATCTTTGAATTAATGATCATCCAATGTTCAAACAACGATTTGATTTGCGCGAGTCAACTCGTTTAAGAATAAATACTCAAAGTAAGTATTCTTGAATTATATTGAACTACAACTTTAAATCCAATTTATTTGTATTCAACTAATTCTAATTCATTTAATTCCAATTAAATATTTACACTTATTTATTTGCCTTAAAGACTTGGATTCCAAATCCAATCTTAATGGGTCTCAAAGGCCCAATAACATCCAATGTCATTTTAATTAGGTCCAATGGGCTTTTAATTAATTCTTAAGGCATGGGCTTTGGCCATAATGGGTCAAACCCAAAATGTCAAGCCCAACAAGAATCACCCTATTGCCTACAAATTAATTTAGGCCCATTAGGCCCAATTAAATTCTTAAAGGGCCAAGTGATGTATTTGGACTTTATGGAATTGGTTTTAGGCCCAATTGGATCCAATCCAAAAGTCCAAAACCAAACTTAGTCAAACTAAGCCCAAATACACACTTTTAGCCCAATACATAATTAAAGGCTTATTAACATAATTATAATATTCCAAATATCACAATTATTTTAATTAAAGTGTATTAGCCATGATTAATTAATTAAACTCAATATTTCCAAAATACCAATTAACTTAATTAATCATACTTAATCCATCAATTCATGCTCAACACAAATTGAAGCCAAAACATATCATTTCATGCTTAACACAAATTGAAGCTAAAACACATCATTTCATGCTCAACATGCTCTTTGATTTAACATAAACATTATTGACTTTGATTCTAATCTAATCAAACCAACAATCAACATTTTATCATGCATTTAAACACATCCAATGGTGTAAAAATTGAAAAAACCAAACTGCAGTCCACTGTCACAGTTTCGGCCTCACTAAGGAAATTTTAAAAAATTTGATCCAATCAATTTTTCTCAAATCTAATCATGCACAACTCTAAGTTAACATAATCTAAGCATGCTCAAAGCATCAATTTGAAGAAATCATGCTCAAAACACAAAAACCCCAAATTTTAGTCTCATGAACCCTAAAATTTTCATGCTTAAAATTGGCTCTGATACCATTGTTAGTGTTCCTAGAACATGCCAATGATCTAATAAGCATGTAAAGGTGTTCATAAATTCAAAATAAGTTGCGGAATATACTTACAATGAACGGATTTGAGCTTTAAAATTTTGGGAGGAAGATCTCCAAGATCCTTCATTTGTTGATGATTCAAACTCTTGAAGTGGTTTCCCTATCACCTTAGTTGATTTCTCCGCTGATACCTTTTTTAGTGTTCCTAGAACATGCCAAGGATCTAATAAGCATGTAAAGGTGTTCATAAATTCAAAATAAGTTGCGGAATATACTTACAATGAACGGATTTGAGCTTTAAAATTTTGGGAGGAAGATCTCCAAGATCCTTCCTTTGTTGATGATTCAAACTCTTGAAGTGGCTTCCCTATCACCTTAGTTGATTTCTCCAAGTGCTAGCTTTGTTGATTTTGCAACAAAATCAAAGAGAGGAAGGCAAGAAGCTCACGCCCAAGTTGAGAGGATTTTAGGGTTTTTCATTTCCAAAATTTGTTACAAGTGTGTCAAGTGTGTGAGAGTTAGTTTTGGTAAGAGGGTTTTACCCTTTTCACCCAAACTTGGTAGTTGGGTCTTGGTTTTCTAAAAAAAAAAACCATGTAGATAAAAAGCAAGTGGTATTGGCTTAAATGCCAACAACCCTCCCAACTACCACATTAAAGTGGGCCCCACTTTTGAATTCAAAATTTAAATATCTATACGAACATTTGCCGCGGCTCGGTTTCGTTTAATCCAATTAAACGAACTTTCGTCGCTAAATAATTAAATCTAATTTAATTAAATAATGATTCCTCGCAAATATATTACGAACGTCGTCTACGAATTAATTCTAAATTAATTCATTCGTTCGTATTAAAGTCCAACTTTAATTTCGTAATGAAATCCAATTCATATTAATATATCCGATATATTAATTTTAGCCCATACGAATAAATTTAATAGAAAAATCAAATTTAACTATTAAATTTATTTTACCGATTAATTCCAAATTAATCGCGTTCTCTCTCTTCCGAACACATTTAATCCCAGATTAAATAATACCTCAATTAATCCCAGAATAATTTTCTCTCTCTTAATTAATTCTAGATTAATTTTCTCTCTTAATTAATCCCAGATTAATTCTAATTAAATCAACTGTCATCGGTGAATCTTTGGGAAGCGACCCAAGAGATCCCTAGATATGTTGGCAGTAAATATGGTCATCGGATTATCCGAATACGTGCGTACCTCGTACCACGTTCTTACCGATTTACAAGACATGGTTGGCTTCTAGCAAAGCACCGTGCCTACCCAATTCTCCAGAAATATTCTTACTGGAATATATAATCTATGTCAGAGATAGTATACGTAGTATTGCGTATTGCGATCCAGTATCGAATGTCATGTGCTAGGCCTGGGGCTGGAATTATGTCTGCCCCGTATGAAGCACATGTCGGATGTCTGGTAACTAGTCTCTATAATCGGATATACATGACCTAGTCATAATATCCCGATGACTGCAGTACTTAAGAGCACTTGTACTGTATCCTACGTGACATCATCTCCACTATGACTGGAGTTATACTTCCGTCTTGACATCACACCCAATACACTACGATTCTCAATATACCCAGCAGAGGCGTACACAGAACCGGTTAAAGCCCCGGACGACAAAAACCAAAACATATTGATTGTCGCAAGTATTAGCGGTGCAAGTCTCAGGTTAAGACCAAATACACCTACCCTGATGTCGGACTTCCATAGACACATAGTCATACTACCAATGGAATTCCGAGGGGTATATCCAGAGCGAAGCTGTTTTCCGTACCATCGGTAAACACAACCTCCTATCACACTTGCATAAGTATCCAATACTTAAATATATGAGAACTATGTCGTTGTGCTCCCACAAAGCGCACAAGTGTAATACTAGTCTATTCCGCATTATCGATGTCCAATCTCGACAATACTACGACTAGGGATTATTTAATGATTAATCATTCATGGACTGATACTGTCTTATATCATCTCAATCCAGGAACTAATCATAGGGACCTCCTATCATTTATACATCTAGGTGATTTAATCACAAATGATAAGAATGCAATCTCCTTGTCACATAGTTAATTTGTACAACAACACCATGATCTGTACAAATAGTGACGCTATGGGTCATAATTGTCCAACACTAGGATCCCGTTAAATATCACACAATCTTGACTTTGGCCAACAAATTGTATGATAATTAACTAGGTAGATCTCTAAGATCGATTGGATCCAATCCAATTCCTAGATCCGGTAGGGGGACATCCAAGTCCGAAACATATATCTTATATATCCCAATACATCCAATGTATTACCTAACTTTTTTCCTATGAATCAACTAAGCCTTGGCTTTGGCACAACAAACTTAGTGATCCCAGTTAAGCGCGACCCATTGACCATGGAAAGCTTCGTAATCAATGTCAATGGACAAGAAGTGGTCTTGACTTTGGCCAACAAACCACAACTTGGACAAGACATCAATATGGAACAAAGTTCTCATGATTCAAACACATCATCGACGGACAAAGGCCTTGACTTTGGCCAACAAGCCAATGCCAGTCTCGGATCTTGAGTGAGAATCACTCAATGGAAGGAAAAACGCTTAATATTTTGCTAGGGTTTTTCGAGTGCAAATGGGCAACCAATTTATTATCTTTGTTAAGGTCTCATCATCATACACCCTTAAACATGCATTCTAAACACATAATAAAGCGTGTATAAATAAATAATAATGATATGCGGATGGATACTTTACACATTGATCCTAGATCAAATCTCTCCATTTCTCTCTCCTGCTAGCACATGTATTACTTCTACCCATTACACTACACTTCCAAAGAAACCTCATTTACATTGAGGGGAATATGTGAGAAGAGAATACAAAGAATAAGGAGGTAATAAGGCTGGACACGCAGGTCCAATTAATAAATTCTAAATTTATTACAACAATTTCTAAAATTGCCCCACCCATCTAATATCCATCTGATATACATTATTCATGCATCGCAACCATGTATTCACACAAGCATGTTATCAATCAATCTAATTAAATTAATTAATCTGATAATTAATGACCATCCAATGTTCAAACAACGATTTGATTTTGCTCGAGTCAAACTCGTTTTGTGAATAAGTACTCAAAGTACGAATTCTCGAATTAAATTAAACTACATAATTAAATCCAATTCAATATGCATTTAATTCTAATTCACTATTTAATTCCAAATTAAATACTACACTTTATTAATGAACTTTTACGAGTTAAATTCTAAATTTAACCGTTACGGGTCTCAAAGCCCGATTAACGTCGTTGTTTTGGTTGTGGGAACCTATGTTTTGGAACTGTCCTTTGGGCATGTACTTAAATTAGGAAACTGTTATAATATACCTAGTTTGACTAGAAACATTATCTATATATCTAGTTTAACCCGTTGCGGGTAAACCTTTATGTTCCAGAACACTGGGTGTTTTGTTTATAAAGATGATATTGAGATATACACATTAGATGTGAATAACAATACTTATATTTTGAATATAAACAAATCTCAAACATATAACATGACAAACAAATGGCAAAAACTGAATTAATCAGATGAGAGTTATTTGTGGCATTATTGTCTGGCACACATTAAACAAGACTCGTATATCCACACTTTTGAAGAGTGGATACTTGGACAGATTTGATCCTAATTCATATGTCGTATGCGAATATTGTTTATTAGGCAAAGTGCTTAAAATTCCTTTTACCGGTAAAGAGTGTATGTGCCACCGAGCTGTTAGCCCTCGTTCATGGTGATGTAAGTGGGCCCATGTCTAGCTATGCTAGAGTTGGATTTGAATACTTCGTAAATTTTACGGATGTTGCATCGCGTTATGGTTATGTGTATCTTCTGAAACACAAGTTGGAAACTTTTGATATAATCAATGTGTTTCGACACGAAATAGAAAAACAGACCGGTAAAAGTATTAAAACATAACGATTAGACCGTGGTGGAAATACTTAAGCAATAAGTTTCTCGATTACTTGAAAGAATATAGTATTCTTTCATAGTGAACTCCTCCTGGAACACCTCAATTGAATGGTGTGTCCGAACGGAGAAATCGAACCTTGTTGGACATAGTAAGGTCAATGATGAGTCGCTTTAAGCTACCAATTTCCTTATAGGGATACGCATTGAACAGTGCAATACTTATTTTGAATAAGGTTCCATTAAAAAATGTTGGACATACTCCATATGAAATATGGACAGGAAAGAAACCAGGTTTCTCATTCCTGAAGATTTGGGCATACTGGGCATGTTAAACGTTTGGATGGTACCAAACTAGAACCCAAATCGGATAAGCACCTATTTGTAGGATATCCTAGGGAAACCAAATGATATTACCTCGAAAACCCGAAAGAGAACAAAGAAATTTGTTGCTCTCCATGCGGTTTTACTAAGAGGAATACCTAAATGCAGTGGTAAGTGGGAGGAAAGTAAAAGTCGATGAAAATCAGAGTAATACTGTTCCTGGTACCGATCCTTAACGGAACATGAACAATTCATCAAGGATGAGACTATTCCACAATCTTCTAATACACAAGAACCGCGTAGGTCAGAGAGATTCAGGAAACAACCTAAGAGATATGGGTTTCTGATCTCACCTCATGTAGATGTCAATCTTATTGAGGAAGACGAATGGACTACATATGAGTAAGTGCCACAAGGTATCGACTCCGCTATATGGCAATGTGCCATGAAGTCCGAAATGGATTCCATGTATACCAACCAAGTTTGGACACTGGTTGATGTACCAGAAGGCATTATGCCTGTTGGTAGCAAATAGGTCTTTAAGGAAGACAAACATGTATGGCAACATATAATTGTACAAAGCTAGGCTTGTAGCGAAAGGGTATCGTCATCAACATAGCATCGATTACGATGAAACCTTTTACCCATTGCCATGGTTAAGTCCATTCGGATAATACTTGCGATTGCTACATATTTCGATTATGAAATATGGCAGATGGACATCAAAATCGCTTTCCTTAACGGAAACCTTTTGGAGGATGTTTACAACATCCTGACGGTTTTGTCGTACCAAAACATGCAAACAAGGTTTGCAAGTTAAATCGATCCATTTATGGATTGAAGTAAGCATTGTGTTCTTGAAATCGATGTTTTGATGAGATCATAATGGAATATGGTTTCATACAAAACAAATATGATTCTTGTGTATATAAGAAGGTTAGTGGGAGCACACTGACAATGATTATCCTATACAATGATGATGTATTGCTTTACAGCAATGACATTCCCATACTTCATTCGGTGAAAGCTTGCCTTTCATGAAAATTCTTCGTGGAATACTTGGGAGAGGCAACCTTTATTCTAGGAATAAAGATCTACTGGGATAGATCTAAAAGTTATTGGCACTCTCCGAGAATTCGTACATTGTTAGACATGTACGCAAACTAGTGTCTCATAGTCTTTGAGCATTTGGAGTCACAATCAGGCCAATCCAGGTGATGGTCACTGGATTGATGTTAAGAACATCCTTGAATATCTTAGACGAACTAAGGATGCTTTCTTAAACTATGAAGAATGAGAACTTGAAGTGACTGAGTTCACCGTTGCAAGTTTCCAAACCGATAAAGACGACTTTGAGTCGCAATAAAGGTACGTAATTTTGTTTGAACAACGGAACACTAAGCTGGAAATCTTCCAAGTAAGATATGGTTGCCAATTCAACAAAATCGAAATATATTGTTGCGGCTGAGGCAGCAAAAGAAACATTTTGGATCTCTAAAATTCCTAATTGGATTAGGAGTAGTTCTGTTAGCAGCTGAGCTGGGCTACATCGCATGCTAAAGAATTACGATCTCATCAACGATCCAAGTATGTACTTCGACGGTTTTATCTGATTCGTGAGATCATACATCGTGGCGATGTGATGATCGAATAAATCGCATCAGATAATAACCTTATAAATCTGCTGGCGAAAGTGATATCTTAGCATAAGCATGAGCGACCCGTATATAGTTCATGTGTTAGACACTTAAGTGATTAGCTATAGGCCAAGTGGGAGATTGTTGGACAATCATGACCCATAGCATCACTATTTTGTAAATGACACGGTGTTCTTGTACAAAATTAACTATGTGACAAAGGAAATTGCTCTTTTATCATTTGTAATTAGATTACTATGATATATAAAAGATAAAAGTCCTTATGATTAGTTCTGGATTAATAAGATATGAGACAGTACTAATCCACGGAAGGTTTAATCATTAAATATCCCTAGTCATAGTATTATCGAGACTGGACATCGATAATGAAGAATAGGCTAGTATTACACTTGAGCGCGTTATGGAAGCGTAACGACATAGTTCTCATATATTTAAGTATTGGATACTTATGCAAGTGTGATAGGAGGTTCTGTTTACCGATGGTATGGTAATAGCTTCGCTCTGGATAGACCCTTTGGAATCCCATTGGTAGTATGACTATGTGTCTATGGGAATCCGAATCAAGGTAGGTGTATTTGGTCTTAACCTGAAACTTGCATCGCTAATACTTTCGACAATCAGTATACTTTGGTTTTGGTCGTCCGGGGCTTTAACAGGTACTGTGTACGCCTCTTCTAGGTATACTGAGAATCGTAGTGTGTTGGGTGTGATGTCAAGATGGAAGTATCACTTTAGTCATATGGAGATGATGATCACGTAGGGATACAGAACTAGTACTTTAAAGTACTACAGTCATCGGAAAAGTATGACTGGGTCATGACTTTCCGATCAAATAGACTAGTTTCTAGTGATCCGATATATGCTTCTTATGGGGCTGACACAATTCCAGCCCCAGGCCGATACTGGATCGTAATACGCAATACATTGTATACTACGCTTGATAAAGATTATATATTCCTTTAAAGAATATTTCTGGAGAATTGGAAAGGCACGGTGCTTTGCTAGAAGCCAACCATGTCTTGTAAATCAGTAAGAATGTGGTACCGGGTACGCACATGTTCGGATAGTCCGATGACCGTATTTACTACCAACATATTCAGGGATCTGTTGGGTCGCTTCCCAAAGATTCACCGATGATATTTGACTCGAACAAGAATTAATCTGGGATTAATTATGAGAGAGAAAATTAATTTGGGATTAATTACGGCAAGAATTAATTGGGATTAATTAATAGAGAAAGAATTAATCTGGGATTAATTGCGTCGAGAATTTATCTGGGATTAAATTCGTCGAGAGAAGAGAACACGATTAATTTGGAATTATCGGAAAATAAATTTAATAGTGAAATAAGATTTTACTATTTAATTAATGGGGCTAAAATAATATATTAGTGTAGGCACTGCATTTTGGCATATAAGTCCCGATGATGAGTCTCGTACGGAGGCACTACTTTAGGTTGCGGAAGTCGCGGGAAACGAATGTCTGAAGGGGAAATTCAGAATAAGTATGTCATCAGATTCAATTCACATGTTCACTGCTTTCGCGTTCGTGCTGCGTTTGTGAGCACGTTCGAACATCAAGCAGATTGCGTGCGTTGTGTAGCGTTCGAATCGGCATTCGAACGGTGTCGGGACTTCTGGTTTTGCTGCTAGCCTCACGCCCGAGCCCAATTAGCCCATCCAAAAAAAAATTACAATAATTAAAATACATGTCACAAATTAAATTAAATTAAATTAAATAAATCAAATCAAATCCCTTCCTAATCTAATCAAATCCCTTCCCTAATCAAACACCAATTAAGATCTCACTCCCTAAAATAAACACATCTTTTCTTTCATAAACCAATCAAAACACTTCCATTTTTTGAGGATTCCCTTCCTTACCTAGAAACCCTAGCAAACCATTATAAAAAGAAGCCTATACCAACCTTAGAACCCCGAGATCATTCTCACAAAAAACACAAAAGAAATAAACTTAGCATTCACGCCCAAGGAAAAAAGTAAGAAGCAAAAAAATAATTATCCATTTTCCTCCTCTTTAGCAACTGAAACCATAGCCCCCTAAACACCCTCACCACCGAAAATAATAAAGCAAGCAAACATCATCACTGAAACCCCTCCTAAACAGCAAACATTATCACCGAAACAGTCACTAAATTACCCACTGTATATCACCGAAAACACTCCTTGAAACTACACTGCAGTGACCGAAAAAACCCTCCACAAACTTCCCCACAAACTACCGCATATACCCTCCACAAACTGCACTGAAAACAACCCAGAAACAATCCCAAAACAGTCTAAAACAACCCAGAAACAACCCCAAAACAGTGACCAAACACACAACTAGAAACAGCAGCGAAATAGTGGAAACGACGACTCAAAACCGCGAGGCAACGAACGAAAGCAGTGGACCAGTGAACAGGAGGAGTTGCGGAGCATCAATCCTTCCGACGGTGTTGTAACGCACTTTCGATAGACGACTTAAGAGGTTAGACCTGAGGGCACCATTCTTATTTATTCTCATCTTTTTTTGTTGTTTATTAGAATTCATTCGCATGAGAGTCGTTTGTTGATACATATTGTGGTCCTTTAATGAATGGAATATGTGTTCTCTTGGGGTATATCGGATGGAAACCCAGACGTAAATTCCGTAGCTGAATCTGAATGGACGGTAGTGCGGATTGTACTTGGGAAACAACTCCACGTACCACTCTAGAAACTTTGAAATGCATGTTTCGTCTTGTTATTTAATTTTCGTTCATTTATTGCTTTTAATCCCGTCATCCATTTTCCGCATATGGTTGTTTTATTTATTTACGTATTGATAGTCATAATGCGCATGGGCTTGACTAAAGTGGATAAAGGTCCTCTATCCGAGGGAAACGCCCAAAGGCTACCTTTATCGCAATGTCTTGCCGCGCCGGATGAGGCATGTTCGATTGAACGTGAGATGTGTTCAATCAGACATCCAATATCCTATATCATTACTTTGTTATCCACATATCATTGCTTGATGTGCATGGGCTTAACTAAGTTGGTTTAAAGGTCCTCTATTCGATGGAAATGCCTAAAGGCTACCTTTATCACAACGTTTTGCCGCGCCGGATGAAGCATGTGTTCAATCGGGTATCCAATGTCCAATATCATTACTTTTCTATTCACATATGATTACTTGATGCGCATGTGTTTGACTAGGGTGGATTAAAGGTCCTCTATTAGAGGGAAATGCCTAAAGGCTACCTTTACCACGATATTTTGTCGCGCCGGACGAAGTGCACTCGATTGAATGTGAAATGTGTTCCATCGGGCACACAAGGTCCTACATTGTGTATTTGTTCATCCATATATGTGTTTGTGTCATTTTAGATGCCATTTTGGCAATCTCGTTTGAATGGGTTTCCAAACGCTACACGAACGTATGCATCATGTCTCATTTCATTCGAACGTGTTTACGAACGCTACATGAACGTATGCATACTGTCTCAATTCCGTTCGAACGCGTCTCAGAACACTACTCGAACGCGCATGTATTTTATTGTATCATCCATCAGGTTTTATCCCGTTCGAACGTGTTATCAAACGATATACGAACACGGACGTTCTGTTTATCGTTCGAACGTGTTATCAAATGCTACTCGAACGCTTGCATTCTGTTTACCGTTCGAACGCGTTTATGAATGCTACACGAACGCGCGCACACTGGACAGATTCCTTCATCATGTTTCATGCATGTTTGTTTCCTTAGTCATTCACTTCCCCATCATATGCTTAGTTAGCTCTCTTTAATATTTATGCCTTTACCGTTATTGTTTATTTATATTTTCCGCATTTATTCATTCGATATGCTCATGAGATTGTATGATCGCTTTTATTATTAATGCCTTTATAGTTGTTATTAGTTACATTATTGCACTTTATTGTTTAATACGTTCATGAATTATGTATTTTGCCTTCATTTCTTTCATTTACGATTATGGGTGTGCAAACTTGCATGTTGCTTAAATTATCTGGTACGTGTTGCATGAGATTTGGTTGTACTATTGCATAAATCCTTTCATTACAATTGGCATAAGTAAGGGACCATTCCGAACCCAACGGTTTGAGGTCTTCCCTTGCGAGGGGTGAGTGCGGCCTTAAATCATTTTCCCGGTTCACACCAGGTGGCGACTCCATTTTTAGTTCTCCGGTTTAGTTCCCCCGTGGGCTATTCCGTACTCCCAACCAGGCTGCGAGCCTGGAACAGCGTCGCCGATTTCTGTTGTCCTACAATTAGATATATTTATTCAAATTAGATTTCAACGCGGAATTAAAATTGGATTTTAATTCAAGCGAACGAATTAATTTAGAATTAATTCGTAAGCGACTTTAATAATAATTTTACAAGGCATAATTATTTATTTAAATTGGATTTAATTAAGTCACAACGGTAAATTCGTTTAATTCGAAATTAAACGAACTCGGGCCCGAGCGAAGTTGCGTGTTGGATTATCTGACTTAAATTTGGAATTAAAGTGGGGCCCGCCAACTTACATCAATGTGTTTGACATTTGATGGAATTTGATAATTGGTTAAGTGAAAGCTTGGATTACTTTTTCTACACTTAAACCAAACCAACTCACTTTGTTTTATTTTTTGAAATGATATACCAACTTTGAAGTTGATTTTGGTAATTTTGGTTTTTGAAATCAAAAATATCAAAACACAAAAATCTCTCTCTCCCCCTGCTTTTGCCGTGACTTCTTCTCCAAGGGGATCAACAAAATTTTCCAAAGTTAGCACTTAAAGATTCAAACAAGGTGATATGGAAACTCACCCGAGAGTTTGGAACACGATTTAAAGCTTGGAGCTCCTACATCCAAATGATTTTTTAAAAGCCTAAAACCGATCAAAGTAAGTTTTTTTCCACATCTCTCTTTGATTAATTCACACACGAATCAACTCTTAAAGATCCTTGACATGTTCTAGGAACACTAACAGCTAGGCCACTCATTGATGACCTAGAATTTTTCTTGGATTATTTCAAAGTGGTGAGGCTTGATTGGTATTGTAGAAATTGGATTAAAGCGTGATATTGAATTAATTTTGGTTAATTTGATTAATTGGAAAAATTAGGTTTTTGCCTAAATAAAAATTGGGGGCTTTTCATATATGTGATGTATTTTGATATATATGAGATGTATAAATCATTTTGGTAGTGATTGGAAATCGCCTAAACTTGTATTTGACAGTTTAGTACTAAAATGATCAAAATCCAAAATACGGGGGGGCTCTCAGCTTTTAGCAAAAAATTGGGGATTTTATGTATGACATATATTTTGATGTATATGAGATGTATGAATCATTTTGGTAGTGATTGGAAATCACCTAAACTTGTATTTGACAACTTATGACTAAAATAATCAAATTAAAAAACTTTGGGGGATTCTCGGCAATTTCTAGAAAATCTGATTTTTCGGTAAAAACTCTGTTTTTGAGTATTGAGTAATTAGAATAAATTAGTTTTTTTAATTATCCAAGAAAAATAAATGAAATCGGAAAAATTTGATTTTTCGTGTTCAACTGCGTTACCCGATTATACCGTTAAAAACCCGAACAGAATGGTGCTCTCTAAGCTAGGCCAGCTAAGAGAAGATACAATAGAGAGGTGAGAACTGTATGACGGGGTATTAAGTTGTGTAAATCCTATAAGTTGTAATCTTTATCATCTTAGTGGCTTGCTAAATTTATGGACGTTGCACGTGGATGTGGGAAGAGATTCCTTAACATCTTAAAATCATATTTCTCTTTTAATTTCGGCAATTTATATTTTGGATTTATTTTAATTAATTAAAAAATAAATAATTATTTGGCTAATGCTATTAAAATAGATCAAGAAGGACCTAACATTGTGGGACATGAATCGAATTAAGTAGTGGTCCTTGATTTTTCTCTGTGAAGGTCTTTGTGAAGGTCTCTGCATGCCACATCGAATCAAGAAGGACCTAACCTAATAATGCTATTAAAGATGTCAGTCTTTGTGAAGGTCTCTGCATGCCACATCTTTGTCTGAGCAAATTTTGTACACATGATTCTTGAACTTATGCCATCCATTCATTTTCAGCTAATCACCAATACAATAAAATCTAAACCTATGTCTAAATAACTTGAATGTCATATAGCTTATTTGGGTAATATTTGGCTATGCTGCACATCACTGCATGAGATTCAGGTAAATGAAATTTGAACCCTGATGTACAGTCACTTAATAAAATTACTTGGTCTCTAATGGCAGTTTTTTTTTCTTTTCCTTTATTTTTTATTTTTTATTTTTTTTTTTCAGTGTGTACTTGATTTACCATTTTTTCAGGTGAAAAACACACTAGTGCTGCATGACCAGTAATTCTGGATTCACCATTTTCCATTTTCCATTTTCCAGGTGAAAAAGCTGAAAATGCAGTGATATCACTGTGCTAATTCTGCATTCATGCTACAATAGGATCCCTGTTTTCCTCCACATTTAACTCAAAATGCAGAGCTCTTCACTTGATCTTTCTGCTGCTTCAACTCCATTGCTCAAACCAAGATTTTGTTCAACCTTGAGCTTATCTTCTTTAAAACAAGCTGATCACCTTGCTTTTAGTCGTGGAGATTCATGTCTACAAACTTCACATTTTGTTGCTTTCACACGCTTGAGTACTCGAATCTCTTCTTCCTTTATATGTTCCCATCAAAGAAATGATAATTTAAAAGTCCGGTCAGCCTCAGTTCCTGATAGCGTAGATGAGACCCCGAAACCAAGTGCTGCAATACGCACTTTGCAGCTTGGAGGCATGTATGGACTTTGGTATCTTCTCAACATCTACTTCAACATTTTAAACAAACAGGTTCTTCATCTCTATCTGTTGAATTGATCTCCTTGTTCTTTCCTTTTCACATATGATAGTATTTTTGTAAATGTTTTTGTTAAATTCTGTCGCAAATTCAATCGTCACACACATTCAATCGACAATCAAGAACGCAAGATTTTACCGTGGTTCGCCGGAAAAATTCCCGACTACATCCACGTTGAACTCCGGAACAAGGAGCTCGCTGCACTAATCAACTTTCAAGATTACACAAGAATCTTGAATCCGTTTACAAATTGTAATTCCCCCAAATCTCACAATAAACCTAATCTCTAAAAGTGTCAATCTCTCAAATTCCCAATTGAAGATTACACTAACTTGGACTAGGAAATAGGCTTAACACTTAATTCCCAATTAATGAAAACCTTTTCTAATTCTCAACCTAAGTACCATTTATATATGATTGGCAAATTGAAGTAATTGGGACAACGGCAAGGATTGCGCCACGTGTCCCTTATCCAACGGATGATAAGGCTTCACATTTTACAATCTCCACTTTGAAGCCCAAAAACATCCATCACTCCCAATCATACACAAGGATACATTAAGGCCAAGATAGCACAGCAAACTCACCTACTTCCATTATCGATCATGTCGGCTGCAAGGTCAGCCAACCCCCACATGCAACAGCTTCATGCAGTGGGAGAGTTTGGCAGCAGTCACTATTTTTGTCCCCATCTCAGATGGGTTGTCTTCAGTTGGAACCTTCTTAATCTCAATCTTACCACTTGAGATGATTTCCCGCACAAAATGATACTTCACATCCACATGCTTGGTTCTCTTATGATGTACTGGATTCTTGCTCAGATGTATTGCACTCTGACTGTCAGAATACACAACTGTCTTACCCTGCAGCTGTTGTATTTCGGTTAAGATACCCTGAAGCCAAATTGCTTTCTTGAACACATCAGTTATGGCTATATACTCCGCTTCGGTAGTTGAGAGCGTGACCAACGGTTGCAGGCTTGACTTCCAGCTGATGCAATTTCCACCAAGTGTGAAATAGTAAGTTGTGGTTGACTTTCTCAAGTCCCTGTCACCTGCAAAATCAGAATCAACATTTCCTACCAAATCTAAAGCGTTAGATTTGTTAAAACATAAGCCATAATCAATAGTAGTATTCAAGTATCTTAACAACCATTGTAAAGCACTCCAGTGTGCTCCACCTGTATTAGACATAAACCTACTTAATAAAGATACAACATATGGCAAGTCAGGTCTAGTACTAATCATGGCATACATCACAGAACCTATAGCATTTGCATAAGGTACATTTTCCATTTTAATCACCTCAGGTCTAGTACTAAGAGAAAACATCTCCTCTTCTATAGCCGCTTCCCATTCAAGTTTATGGGTAGACTTTAATGCCTCTCCTAAGCTAGCAGGCTCAATCCCATTAATTTCATGACTTGATATTAATGCACAGAAATACAAATCATTAGTTGAGTAATCATACCTAGTAGGAGGCCTTACCTGCCTCCTACTTTTGTCTCTCGCTAGCTGGTAGTTGGCCAATGTGTCTTGTGGTGTTTCATCATGCTGCCCAGTTTGATCCAGTTGATCTACTGTGTCCTCTTCAATTTGTTCTTGTATATCTGCTACTTCATTTCTGTTTTCCTCCAGGTTATTCCTCCTGGGCTGGGTGTCCTCAAATGTCTCAGTGCCTGACATGTCACCAACTTGCTCAGTGGTCCTTGATGTCCCTGGCTCCACCTGCATCTGAGCTCCACCTGCAAGATCAAAATCTGCTAGATCCTTTTCTAAGGCACCTGCATTCTTGTTAGTAGATTTACAAGGAAACAAAGTTAATTGAATGTAACATCCCGACTAACTATGACTTTGACTCCAGGTGATTCCCTTTCCCATAACCTATACCCTTTTGTCCTTTCTTGATATCCTAGGAAAACACACTTGATAGACCTCGGTTCAAGTTTACCTATGGACTGGTGAGCATAAGCTTCACACCCAAATACTCTAAGGTGGGTTATCTTATGAGCCCTACCAGACCAGATTTCTTCTGGGCTCTTAAACTGAACGGAACTATTTGGGCTAAGGTTAATCAAATGAGTAGCAGTATTGAGGGCTTCACCCCAAAAGGCCCTCGGAAGTTCGGAAGAGAATAAAAGGCATCTTATTTTTTCTAATAAGGTTCTATTCATTCTTTCCGCAACTCCATTCTGTTGAGGGGTGTTTCTAACAGTCCTATGTCTCAGGATACCATCACTAGTACAATATTGATCAAACTCAGTATTACAAAATTCTAGGCCATTATCAGTTCTCAAGACTTTTACTTTGTTACTAGTTTGATTTTCTACCAATACTTTCCATTCTTTAAATTTAGTCAAAGTTTTTCATCCTTTGATTTTAGTAAGAATGTCCATACCTTCCTACTGTAGTCATCAACAATAGAGAGGAAATATTTCTTACCCCCATGAGTCTGGACCTTTGCTGGTCCCCACAGATCACAATGTAGATACTCCAGACTCGCCTTTGACAAATGAATTCCAGTTGGGAAGCTCTGTCTGTGCTGTTTGCCCACACACAGATCTTACAAAACTCAAGTGGCTTCAACTGGTCCTTTCCAAATTGTCCCTGCTTGCTGAGTACCTGCATTCCTTTATGGCCTATATGGCCAAGTCTCAAGTGCCATATATTAGTCATATCAACATTAGAAGTTAAAGCAGAAATGGTTTTTTCCGAGAATACATGTTGGCCATTTAGAACATACAATTCGTTTCTTTTTATACCAGTTAGGATCAGTTTCTTACCCTTAGATATTTGCATGTTCCCATTGTGGGCTTTATAAGTAAAACCTAATTCATCTAGTATTCCTAATGATATCGGGTTACGTTTCAGGTCAGGTACATATCTAACGTCAGTAAGTATCCTAACTTTACCATCATGAAGTTTAAGTGTCATGTCCCCCACTCCCTGTATCCTACAAGTATTGTATGTACCCATATACACTGTGCCTTGGTCAGAATTTCTAAAGTTGACAAACCAGTCCCTATACGGACTCATGTGAAAGGAACACCCGGAGTCCAGAATCCATTCTCTACTTATGTGATCACTAGACACAGTCAATGCCTCAGATAGGCAAATTGACCTCTTTTCGGCAGCCACAGTAGCACTGCCTCCATTTTCCTGTTCCCTAATGAACTTATAACAATTTCTTTTAAGGTGTCCCATCTTTCCACAATGATAGCACTTCTTATCACTATTCTTATTCTTATCCTGTTTGTTCTTTTTCTTCCCTTTAGGTTCTTGGTTATTAGTCTGATGATTATTCGGACCATTATATTTCCTTTCATTTTTTCCATTCACGAATAAGTTCTCTCCACCTCTCCTACTGGTTCTAAGTTCTAACTCTCTAGCCCTTATACCAGATATCACCAAGTCTACCCTAGGTACAACTCCTGTGTACTGTAGAGAGTTCTTAACGACACTATATTCTTCAGGCAATGCATTTAAAAGTATCATAGCTTCGATAGAATCTCCTAGGGCTTGGTCAATTCCTTTAAGGATTTGAGTCATTTTCGTGAATTCATCCAAATTATCATCTATTGACTTATTAGTATCCATCTTGTAGTTAAACAAATTTCCTTTTAAGAACACTAAATTTGGTGCAGAAATAACAGAATAAAGAGATTCGAGTTTACCCCAGAGTTGAATGGCCGTGTCCATTCCGTCAACCTTTCTGATGACCGAGTCTCCAAGGTGGAGGAAAATCAGGTTGTACGCCTCTTCCAGGATTTCCTCATTCGCTTCCTTTTCCATCTTCGGCCATTTTTCTAGATCCGATTCCAGTGCCAAAGCCACCTTATGGTGGGATAGCAATACCCTCATTTTATTCTTCCAAGTGGTAAAATCCCATTTTCCGTCAAAGATGCCAATGTCGAGTCTCATGGTCGACATTTTGTTTCCCGGCAACACAGTATCAAAATCACCCAACCAACAATTTTGCAACTCTCTCTCGGTTATTACTCACTCAACACCCTTCGGCAATTCACACCCTCAATTTGCCCAAAACAGAATCGTCAATTGCTTACCCAAACACTGTTCGGCAACCCCCAATCGTTCAGTTTGGCAACACCCAAACACTAATTTGGCAACACAGTGCCTCAGTTTTATAACCAACAATTGGTAACAGGGGTTGGAAATGCACAGAACAGATCTTCAATCAGCAATTTCAATTTCCTTATTTAGCAAACTCAGACTTGGTTTGCAGCCTTCGAAAAGCCCTAACTCGGTAAACTCACTGTCTTAGACCCCCAATCAGCAATTCGGCAGATATTATCCCAATCAACAATACAACTATTCCCAATCTTTTAATTTTGGCAACACCCAATTTAACAGATCACTTAAGCCTTCCTCGGCATCTTGAAAGGTCGTGATTCTCTGATTTTTGGCTGTTGAATCTTGATCGGTGATTACCTGTTCTTTTGTTTTGATCGGCTGGTCTTGATTGTTCTTGGTCGGCGACTGCTCTGTTTCTTTAGTCGGCAGTCTTGATTGTGTTTTGATTCTCTTCTGGTCGGTCCTTGGACCTGGGCAGATTCTTGGCCCTGTTTACAGATCAATTCTTGGTCTTGAAACGTCTGTGGCTTGGGGTTTCTTGATCGGCTGGTCCCTAGGATTTCTTCGATCTTTTAATCGGCAGCTATCGTCTATGGCTTTTATCTTCTTGACCGATTTTGTTTGTGGCTGTGACTTTTCAATTGTTCGGCTGTGATTGTTGCTCTGGTCTTCTGCTTTTCAGTTGCGTCGATAGTTCCTCAGTATTGTTTCCAATTGAGTTCTTCAATTTAGCCGATTTTAGGGATTTCCTTTTGTCGCCCGTTTGAAGAAGATGGATCTTGGGCCTGATTCTTGATCGCTTGCTATTCTGCCCACTGATCTTAATGGGCTCTGATACCACCGTTGAATTCTGTCGCAAATTCAATCGTCACACACATTCAATCGACAATCAAGAACGCAAGATTTTACCGTGGTTCGCCGGAAAAATTCCCGACTACATCCACGTTGAACTCCGGAACAAGGAGCTCGCTGCACTAATCAACTTTCAAGATTACACACGAATCTTGAATCCGTTTACAAATTGTAATTCCCCCAAATCTCACAATAAACCTAATCTCTAAAAGTGTCAATCTCTCAAATTCCCAATTGAAGATTACACTAACTTGGACTAGGAAATAGGCTTAACACTTAGCCAAAAATAAGGAAAAACAATTAATGAAAACCTTTTCTAATTCTCAACGTAAGTACCCTTTATATATGATTGGCAAATTGAAGTAATTGGGACAACGGCAAGGATTGCGCCACG
This sequence comes from Zanthoxylum bungeanum, assembly GCA_019454045.1. Classification (NCBI taxonomy): domain Eukaryota; kingdom Viridiplantae; phylum Streptophyta; class Magnoliopsida; order Sapindales; family Rutaceae; genus Zanthoxylum; species Zanthoxylum bungeanum. The sequence goes on from SKCR01028107.1 coordinate 44,911, forward strand.
TGTCCCTTATCCAACGGATGATAAGGCTTGACATTTTACAGTTTGTTTACGCGCCTGAGATTTGTCTTCTTTTCTTCTGGGATTATGTCATCTGCGTTGATCACCTTCAACAGTCGATTCGTCTTTAGCAAATTGTAGTGTCAAATTTTTGGCAAGCATGAAGAAGTAGAATCTGAATGTTAACGTATGTCAATAGGTTCTTACGGTATTTCCATATCCAACAACTGTAACAGCATTCCAATTTGGCTGTGGCACAGTGATGATTATCTTAATGTGGACACTCAATCTCTACCCGCATCCTAAGTTAACACGTTCACAGGTATTATTTTTCACTTTGATAGAATCATTAAATAATTGAGTTGCTTCTGACTGTAACACAAGGTATATTTACTTTTCAGCTTGCAGCAATCCTGCCACTGGCAGTGGCACACACTTTTGAAATCTTTTAACCAATATTAGTCTTGGGACCGTTAATGTTTCGTTCACTCACACAATCAAAGCTATGGAGCCCTTTTTCACAGTCTTATTAGCTGCCCGATTTCTTGGGGAGGTATAAATAATTATGTGAATGAATGCTATGTGTCATCCTTGGAAGTAACTTTTTAGTGATTTTGGGCATACAGAAACCGACTATCTGGGTAGTTTCTTCCCTTGTACCAATTGTAGGAGGAGTCGTATTGGCATCATTCACTGATGCCTCCTTTAATTGGTAAAAATCCATTGTTCTGTTAAACACATTTTAAATAATATTTACATGCTTCTAATAATTCAACTTTGATACAAACAGGACAGGTTTCTGCAGTGCAATGGCTTCCAATGTGACTAACCAATCGCGTAATGTATTTAGTAAAAAATTCATGTTCGGAAAAGAGGTGAAATGCATAATTTGAATTCATTGTATTTAATTTTTTTTTTAATTTTTTTTTTTACTTGCTTGGATCATTTACATTTCAAAAATCCCTAAACAACATTTGGTTGCTCTAACAGGATACTTTGGACAACATCAACCTCTTCTCTGTAAT